>JAKWBI020000289.1:0-57683 GCA_022664585.2 Zalerion maritima
ACAACCCCGTCCCCCACCCACCCCCCCCCCTGTGTACCCCCCATTTGGGACCATTAATTTGGCGTCGGTTTTGTTTTTAAAAACCCCCCCCCCCCCCCCCCCCCTAATGCATCTCACCTCTCGCTTTCTGCTGACTACTACTAGTTACTAACACAACAGACGCAAGTTCCCGCGCCAACAAGACTGGTCATATCAACGATTCCAGCCAGGGCTTGACCCAGAACCAGATCCTCGCTCCCTTAGACACTCTTGAGACCTTGCCTTGTTGGGCTGTACGGTTCGAAGACTAGGTAGGGGGCACAGGAGTGAACTTGTGCGTACATCTTCACACAGGATCTCGATTATTATTAGCCCGACAATACGGACTGAAATAGCAGCGATCCTTACGCTAGGGTATCGCAGTGCCTGCATATATTGGGCGCGAAGGTCCGACTTGTCGAGGTGGAGGTTTATTCAAAAAATTCGCTCCGTGCTCCTGCGGAAGTTGCTCAAGCAATGACATAGCAGCCTATTGTGATGTTGGATCTTGGTCTCGAGATCGTATTTGAAGCCCTATGGGTTTGCATTCTCATGGCCTAAATATGCACACCCGGCCGTGGAAAACAAGCAAAAGTGCCTCCCCCCCCCCCAACCGTGGTGGAGTATTTTATTAAATGTTAAGTCTCTGTTTCCTGTACCAGTATTCTCGTTTCATATACAATCCCCACTGCCTATCTACACCCGAACGATGTTCACTCAGAAACACGTCTGGTATGTCAGTCCTTTGCCTGGGGCTCCCTCTAACTACTTGATCCTGAACATTAGCAATTAAATCCGGGGGGAGGAGGGGTTTTCCTTTCCCGAACCGCGTCTTCCCTGTATCCTAGATTTCGGTAGGCTTTGCCATTATTTGTGTATCGTTCTGCTAGAAACATGATGCTTTAGTTCTCGTCCGTCTTTTTAGTGTTCCCTGGCACATAATTTACGTATAATTCCGCACACATCTTACGACAAAGGGAGAATACTGAAGCTGCCACCACGTAGCTACCTAGACCCCACAATATGATATGCATGGGTGATTATACGTATATGCTACCTTGCAAGACTGGATTAAGATGGGCTTCTAGATTAACTAGGATTTTATAGCAAGAATATTACACTACTACATTCACAAGGATGTAGGCACGTAATCTAAGGCACTCTAGTAGTACATATAGACAATGGGGGGCACATACATACCTGCTTATCGTACCTTGGGTACCTACCTATGTAGTTCCGCAGAATATAATATTTGAATGGCTAGTGGCAAGACTTCAAGCGTTTGCAGTCCTCCAGGGGAATTATTATATAATCTGTAGCCGCCCGCTATTAGCTGGGTTGAAATTATCACGAGCGCGAAAACGCGAGGTATCTCTGATATAAAAGTATTTTGACTTGCACTTGGTAAAGCGATTGACGAAAACAAAAAAATCCATTTTCCGAAATGAGTTTTCGTACATCCTCCACCGACAGTCGCACGATCTGGGGGAACTCCGCACGTCTACACGATGAACAACGTTCGCGGGGTGTCCGTATACCTCGCACGGGACCAGCTATGTACGCGCGAATGAAGGCCGCCTCCTAAGTATAACCTTGCAAGACTTTGCCGAGTAAGTCCATCAATACTGCCCCAACCAACCTAAGGCATCCATCACCGGGGCAAAGGAGAGTAACTTCCTTTTGGAGGTAAGCGAGTTCTACCACAGATATAGCCAGACGCCAGATGAGTGTGGGAAACTAGAAGCACTACCGGGCCTCGCCGAACGATAGAATCAAGACTGACTACCCGGTGCGATCATCGGGCCTCACACACGCAATTCACCTCGACAGCTGGGTCTGCGCCTCGCCGGTAACGCCAATCATCACGGTCCTGGCTCCATTTCGTCGGTGAGCGCAACGGCAGACTAAGCGCTATCCGGCCCCGGAGGAATATCACGAGATTTTTGCTGCAGCACTATAGAGACGCTCTAATTACGTAATCGTAGGCTGGAGGGCGGCTGGGCAGGTGGTATGGTGAGTTTGCTACAGTAGCTATGTACATACGTTGCTCCACCAGTTGACGATTATCCGGCTCTGTGACCAAAAGATATAGGGAATGAGATGATGAAAGATAACCATTGGCTGGAATACGCCCGGCCGAACCGAAAGGAAATGCAAGGAAAAGAAAGAGGGGGAAGGAGAATCGAGGGGGGGCGGAGGTATAAAGTATTTATCAAGAACAGTCGACCGAGGCGCCGTCGAGCAGCCGGTACCTGGAGCTTCTGGTTGAGGAACAAAATCGGTCCCGGAAGCAAGGGGCTTAGTAATTGGACGAGGTGTTGGGTCACGTGGAGGAAATGGAGATAATTAGAAAACGGAAGCCCCGACGGCGACACACCAACCGACTAGACCCCGACTCCAATTTGAAGGCAAACCCAGCAACACCTGGATAGCTATTGTTCGAAAAGTCACATCATTCCCCACGACACGGCATATTTTTATTTTTATTTTATTTTATTTTTTGCTCCTGAACCCCTAGGCACTCTTTTCCACACGTCCGCATCCTCACCGATCCTCGCCAGAAAATATCATCCCATCTACACCCTACCCATTTCCCAGAGAGGCAAAATCAGGCTGTTGAGCGGAGAGAGTAGGAATTTCGAAAGGGCTTTATCTTGCTTCCAACGTAGATTCCTCCAAATCTTCCCGACTCCTTTCGCGGAGGCCTCTCGGCTTCGTATCCGCTTTAGAAGTCATCCGTCGAGCCCAACAGATACAAAAAGTGCAAGGCAACGTTCTGGTGAGCAGGTGAGTGCGTCTGGGCCTTCAAATGTTGGCAGGCATTTGGCTAGGGTTTTTATAAATATCCATAGCTGTTGAGTTGGTATGGGACGATACTGTTTGAAACGAACAATCAAGGTTGGGTATCCGATTTCAACATGCGGCTGGTAGCATGCGTCGTCATTTGAATAGGATTAAGCCTCGTACTCCATACGCAGTGGCCATGCGAACACGTACGTTGCACAAGGAAAAGTCTTTGCATGGGGTGGAATGGCAGCGTGGCCTCGTAGGAGGGTTCTTCGCCATGCCGATGAGTATGATACCCAAAAGTGGACATCCGGCAAGACCGCACGCTCCTCCCCTGTTTTCCGCCAAGGCAAGGCCGGTATTCCCAAAATCGAAGGTGTGTGCGAGCGCAGGGAAGAGTCGATATAAATAGGAACAACTATCATGAGGAAACGAACATCGAGCGTGGAATCATGGATGTTTGGGTGATGAGTGGGTCCCGCGGGCGCCACCTCCCGGCCGTTCTAGCTGTCCGGGGACCTTAGCGGGGCGGGATCCGCAGTTGTGGACGGAAGCCATCCCGGTCCCCGGTCGATAGGACATCAAGGCACTATCCCGAGCTTTTGCGGAATTCACCGCAGCTGCCAATCCAAAATACGGAAGAACTCCCCCCGGAGGATTTGTCTCACCATTCCAGGGAAACAGTTGTTAAATCGCGGGCCGCCAGCGGGCTCTCCGTTCAGCATGTACACCCCTCAAACTTACCCGGGCCGAAGCTCACCCGCCACAGTATCCAAGACAATACCGAGAGATAGGGATTGGCTCCAAGCCAAATTCCCGCATCCAAGATCCCCAGCAAACATGAGTGGCGCGAGGGAAATTATTCACGGCATTAGAAAAGCAAGTGCTGGCAGCGGTTATTGCTAGAGCCAAGCCCTTGGGTGCGTGAAATCGACTCGCAGGACGGATCCCCAGACCCATAGAATAAGGTCGAGCATGGGATGGGCGTTCCACTTTTACCGGCACAAGGTATGAGGGTGCTTGATGCCCGCGGATGCGCTGGTTTTCCAGACGGCAACGTTTGGTCTTGTCTTGGTGGCGATGAGGTGGGTCGACATCGAAACGGTAGCCCAGAAACAGATCTCAGTGGGAAACATGCCATCAGTATCGGAAGGATATTGAAGCTCATGATTCTGGTAGCGCGAAGGGAGATGTGTCAGTGTAAGACGAGATTGTTGTAAAATCATCACCAGATTTGCGACATAGTTGATAATAATACCAATGACGACAGCAAAGTCCTTGATGAGTTCACATCCCGACACAATTTCGCGTCGGGAACGGACTTGGCGGGGTCAAGGTGGAAGGTCAAATCGGACGGTCAAGATTGAACGCCGTATTGAAAACTGGAGCCCGGTTCGGGGTCGGATGTCGCACCGAAACGCCGACTCCACCAGAAATACCACCGTGTCGCTGCAGCGTTTCGTGCATCTGCTTTCTCCGTATCAACGGAGGCAAGTTTCTGTGGAAAACTTCGAATCCCTTTCCCTGCAATTCCTCCCGCTCGGCGACAGCAGAAAATCGAAAAGAATAGCGGTCTGCCAGGCCTGTCCCGATCGAATATCGCTCTCGACGTCACCGCAAGTCATGCTGATGGCAGCGGATTTGTCTGAATTCCCTCTTTGGGAACGCACGCTCCGTTGCACAACCTATCGGCTATCTAGCTAATTGGCCCGCGCCAGCCTATGACTCTCCGAGAAGCAGCCACCACAACGTGCTAAGCACCAGACGGCTGCATCCTTCCAGTCTGACGCTTTCCTTGTTCCCAGGCTTTCATCCGAGTCGATTGTTCAGGGCGTAGATCGGAGAGCCGCAGGTACTCACAATAGTTATTTCCAACCGTAATGGTTGGCATGTTGAGAATGAGCCTGTTGGAGAAGAAAAAAACCCATGAATCATCAAGGAATGAAAGGGTGTGGGCCCGACGAGGATATCCCCGAGATATAATGAGAAACATCGTGCAGCGCAATCAGTTGTTCCTTATTCCCTCGTTCTCACAGAAAACCCTTGTGCTTCGCCACCGGGGAGGTCAGATTGGGGTTGCGATAATCTCGAGTCCGGGTGTTCGAAGTATTCACCGTGAGGCAAATACATCGACAGTGGCTGTTGAAACTGGCGGGTCAGTTCTGCTTCAGCGAAAACCATCAGCTGTGGCTGGCAGGAGATAGCGGCTCTGCAGCGCGCGTGGGGGTTGACGCACCGCTACACGCCTGCCCAGACCGCCCAGTACCTTGCTACATGGTGGGCGGAAATGGCAAACTTTGGCGTGTTCCGAAGAGTCCCGACGCCCTGCTACACAGACAATAAGCAGGGGTAGGCCAATCGTAACGTCGCCGAACGTCACCATCCAAGACGGTTCCTGTGACCTCGCCTCAGCCTTGTGAACGGCCGGTCGCCGAATTAACCACGCTGACTGGCTTTTGCCATCCGTTGCGTCCAACCAACAAAAATCCTTTTCGCGGCCTGCAAGCTGCAAATAGCTAAGACAGTCCTTTCCGCCATCCGTAAGTTTCCTACGCTTTGCTGGGTCATTCGTCTCTTATATATATTCCCCCACGGCTTCTCAACCAGCCCCGGTCCGCTTCATATACTCCCTCTCCAGGCTCACGTCTTATCTCATACCAGCGGTACATAGAAACACACCTTTCTGCCTTGGGCATCTAAAGACATATACCCCAGTCCAACCGTCGCTTGGCATTCATTCTTTCCCCGTACCTTTCTTCTTGAGCCACACTCGTCCCCATATTCACCATGCTCTCCACCAGAGTCCAGCCCAGGATTTATTCCGGAGCGGCGATCTCCAACATCAGCCGAACGGTTGCATACCTCTCCCATGCTCAGCCGGGACTGAGGGTTGCTGGTATCGCATACCAACAGAACCAAGGGACTCCGCGACTCTTCTCGACGACATCTTCTGCCCAACTGAGGGATTTCTTCCCCTCGAAGGAGACCCAATTCATCCGCACGACACCTCCTGCATGGCCTCACCATGGCTACACCGAGGATGAGATGACCAAAGTCGTGCCGTCCCATCGACCCCCGCGCACTGTTGGCGACCGCATCGCATGGAAAACCATCAGGTTTTGTCGGTGGGCAATGGACAAGGCCACCGGTCTTGAGCCGGATCAGCAAGTTGACAAGAAGAACCCGACAACCGCTGTTGCCGCAGTCAAGCCCCTGACAGAGGCGCAATGGGTAAGTAGTCTGACACCAAGAAGCCAGGATCCCGGGCACAACACGTGGGCGTAAGGTGGCGCAGTGGCTGACAGTACCCAATAGCTTATTCGATTCGTGTTCCTCGAGAGTATTGCTGGCGTCCCGGGAATGGTGGGTGGAATGTTAAGGCACCTGCGCTCTCTCCGTCTTCTTCGCCGCGACAACGGCTGGATCGAGACCCTGCTCGAAGAGAGCTACAACGAGAGGATGCATTTGCTCACCTTCATGAAGATGTGCGAGCCCGGCTTTTTCATGAAGTTCATGCTTCTTGGTGCCCAGGGCGTTTTCTTCAACGCCATCTTCATCTCGTATCTCCTCGCTCCTCGCTTCATCCACCGATTCGTCGGATATCTTGAAGAGGAGGCCGTTCATACGTAAGTTTAGGTCCCATCCACATGATCCACGTTGGATGTGGCGATTAGTGGCGCTAACACATAGCTCCCAGGTATACCCGTTGCATCAAGGAGATGGACGAGGGATGTCTCCCCAAGTGGACCGATGAAGAGTTCAAGGTGCCCGATATCGCCATCTCGTACTGGAAGATGCCCGAGGGAAAGAGGACGATGCGGGACCTCATCCTTTACATCCGCGCCGACGAAGCAGTCCACCGTGGAGTCAACCACACATTCGGCAACCTGAGCCAACGCGAAGACCCTAACCCCTTCGTCAGCGTATACAAGGACGGAAAGCCGCCCAGTGCTGCCATGAAGCCCACCGGCTTTGAGCGCGAGGAGGTTATTTGAGACTTGTCACCGACAACAATATTCTGAGCCGACAAGTCGTGATTTTCGGCATCCCTTGAATTTGGTCCCCTGCATTAAAAAATACATATTTAGCATGATTGGAGTACTGGGGACATTTGGTTTTTGGAAAGAGTTATCTGATATCCGGGAGTTGATCTCCATGGAGGGAAGATAAGTTCGGGGAATGGAGCTCTAGGCGTTTTGTTTGCTCTTCTATTTGACCGTGTCCTGGCGAGGCTTCCGATTTCTGATACCCCGAGGAACTTCGTGGTGGAACACAAGTAGGCACTTGGGAACCAGAGGCCCGTCTCCTCCTAGCTCACTGGCTGGGATGATGGGGTAAAATTTCGCATCATCAGTATGGAAGAAGGACGCGAGGTAAAGCTGAAAGATATTGGATGATAGAGGCGTCTAGACATAGACTTGTAGAGATAGAGTAGACAGCATAATTACGTACTTTGGCACTGTTTTTCTTTGTTATTGAACAATACAAAGGAAGGCGAAGACTAAAAATTCTAGAGCATTCTTCACTCGCGTAAACACATGTTCATATGGTTGCTCTTCCCTACGTTTGTTAGTGGTACGATATTGAGTGACCTAGGTAGGTGGTACTACTGATGGCATAACCAAAAGTAGCTCGAGGTTGTTTCCGAGTCGTGGCAAGCTATGTAGAACGTCGCCTGCCGTTGGCGCCAAAGACATGCGATGACCAGATCACGAAGGGGCTGGCAAGCGGCGCCGTCTGGAGAGCCGATCATAGCAGCGCGGCACGGATGCAGCTACGCTCATTGAGACCTCAAAACATGAGCCGGGCGCTTGAATTCTCTTGTTTTTTTTTTTTTTGCTCGTCACCTCGATGCACGAACACCCTGTAAATGGAAGCTGAATGCCGCTGAGATTGAGCATGAGACGACGGAAGCAGGTCAATGCCACAATCCTTGGGACCTGCCGCCAGATATATCGGGGTACGTTACAGCCTCACTCCGTCCACCTGTGTCATCCCGGCAAGTATCTCTCTGCCTATCCCCAAATCCGAACGCATGGAGAGTCGAGAAGCGGTAAAAAAAAAAAAAAAAGGCATGGACACGTCACAACAACTTAATCAGCGGAACTTGATTTTTTTTTCCCTTCTTCCTCGTTCCTTTGCGGTGGTGGTGGTGCTAGGGGTTCCCGGGCGCTGCTGGCTGTCAGCACTCAGGAGGAGCGTAATCCTTCTCGGATTCATGTTACACTACACTGCAAAGGAGACGCGGGATGATGTCGTCGTCGTCGTCGTCGTGTTGGTAGTCGGCGCACATACTACGCCTAGACGTGCATAAATACATATATTCACACAGCCTCACTGCCGGGTGCAGGACGGATGGTGCTGTAGAAGCTCGTACCTACCAGCGACCGAGGTCACGGCCCTATCCAAGAAGTTTAGATGACGGAAACGAACACACACATCATGTACAGTATGTCCTTCTCGTTGTGCGCGGCAACACGGATACTCCCTGCCTGCTTCTTCAGGCACACCAAGATCGGTATTCGGTATTTGGGGTAAAAAGCCATCCCCTATGTCTGTACCTATGTATGTACTAACCTCGTATGTTAGTAAGACGTACAGTAGTTGTCGGGATATCTCCCCAATAGGCAACACATCCCCTTTTCGTACCCAGCACTCGGTGTGTGGGTTTAGCCCCGCCTCGTCCATCACGGCTCCCGCGTTAAGCTTCATTTTTGAGATGCCTGAGATTTGTCGTCTGGGCGGGACTCCGGCCGGATGATCGACCAATACTCCTGCAGCGTAGCATTTTTTAAAATTCATCGCGTCTCTTCCATGATCAGCACTCCTATTTATTAGACCGTCGAAACTGGGCCACAAACCGTGTCCAAATTCATCACTATGATACCCAGTGTATCACATGGTATCGGCTTCCCAAAGACTCTTTATGCCGTTGGATATGCTAGGTCTCATCTTATTTCACTGTCGAGAACTGGAAATATTATCGGCATCAAGACCCCTTATCGGAAGGAATGGAAAAGGGGCAGCATAGGGTTTTTGGAATTATTTCTTCATCGTGTCCTAAGGCGGCACAACACTCAGGAGAAACCCCAAAAGCCACCGCTAGCCCTGGTGTGTGTGTGTGTCCCCAGGTCGGAAGGACGAAGATGACACGGTAGGGCTGGAAAAGACCCAAGGTTACAGTAGCTTGCCGGCTGCGCCACTGCATCTTTGCATTGGATCTCACTTCGCCGCAGCGATGATTCGCCGTCAACGTCGATCTCTGCTACAATCCTTCGTGTACTGTAGCAAAAGGCCATCGGTCCTTCAATCGGTGATGAAAAAGACCACCCATATTACCCTACGGGAAATGGGAGGTTTGGCCGCCTGCTTCAGAACCTCGAAGCAGAAGAATGCATCATTTCCTCAATTTCCCCCATGAATGCCCAATCGCTGGGACGGGCGAATGGTAGGGCGGTATTAGGCGCATGCTGCGTACAGAAAATGGCCAGGAGGGCGGACGAGGCACCCAAGGGACGGCGATAAGGGGTGGTGGGCATGAGGGATATGTCCCGTTCTGGGGAACCGCGTTCATCAGAATGGAATCTGGCCCGGCCGAACAGGAGACATTGATCCAGGCTGTTTTGGGTGACTCTTCTCTCTCGTCAACCCAACGACACCTTGCTTTGCTTTTTGTCGTCAACTACATAGAGCGAGGGGTAAAGTGTGCGAAGGCTGGGCTGGGACTCTCAGGCTGTCTGTTGGTGAGTTGTCCAAACAAGCGGGGAGAGTTTGATGTCCACCGCAAGAGTCCATAGTTATGTACATCCTCCTCCATCGCAACGGAGAATCCACTCAGATATAAACGTTGGCATGTACATTAGCTCTGACAGGAATATCGAATTTCAAAGTCGTCGCTTCTTCACCTAAGCAGGCTGCTGGTTGGCGAGACATGCTCCTTCCTGTCCATACATTTAGAAACCGAATGTGTCTTGGCTGGCTGGACCAATAACGAGGAGGAGCAGGAGGAGGTAGACCATACTTTGCATGGTGCGACAGATAGAAGCGTTGCTCGCAGAATCCTTCGTACCTTTGACACGAGTTAGGAGATGGCGGCTGTTGCATATTCTCGAAGGCACGCCGACGGCTGTAAAGAACAAGTTGGAGCTCGAGGCTCCAATGGTCCTTCTTGCTTCGCTCTGGCTGGTGTTTCTGGCAGCAGTAGTAATTTCCATAGCACTTGCTTCCGAGTCACGAGGAGCACCGTGCCTGCCCGCCTTGGCTTCGAGATTTGCCCAGTCGTATGTAGGTCCTGCCCTGGACCGATCCCCCAGGCTTCCCATACTGCTCCCCTCTTGTCGCTCCTTGCATTTTCGCATTTCACACAATTTCTCAACCTCACCTTGCTGCCCACCTTCAAGAAACCTCCTTCCCTCCTGCAACACTGCCCCCCTCAACCCCTGGACGACCACAAGAAAATCGAATTATCAAAAATCCTAGTTTCAATTTTGTTGCTTCTATTCCATTGCCAACCCCCCACAAGGAGAAGGAACCTATCTGCTAGTAGCGCGCCTTTGGATTCGGACTGAAAGCAGCGGCAGGTTGCCGTTGAACGTTGATTCCTGCTTTGTGGCGGCCCCTAAATCGCGTCGCCTGGTGACCCCTCATTTATTCTACCACTCTCATTTTCTCCGGTTTCTGGAAATTCCTCTTCCTTCTCGTCGTCTCAAAACACCTGCGCGCCGATATTTTGGGACACGAATAGAAGGAGAGAAAACGCCATATTCCTCAAAAGGTAGCCGCTTCTGCACACTAGCGCTGCGCATCCTCAAACCCTTAATCGCCCCAGCTGGTGAACAACGCATTGCGAGGGATCCAAAAAACGACGAGAAACATCTTCGTGCTGCACAGCCCCGCCATCCACGTGTGTCACCCTCTTCAAGCATATCATTGGCGGCAGCATCACCAACTGCAAATATACAAAACTCAGTACAGAGAAAGCCCTGGAAGGGAACCAACTGCCATCCACCACACTGCCGGCTACAGTAGCATCTGGTCTACAGACTGTGCATCCGTATCCCTTGTCTTAAAGGTGTGTATACCAAGTCTTGCACGGACGTACCTGGGAAGCTTCTCTTGTCTGGGCTTGAACCGAGCAAGGGGGGGAAGGTATTTGGCATGCCATTGTGGTCCCTAACGTGACCTGGCCCAACTCTTGTCTCACATTTCTGCCGTGATAGGGCCCCAATCTACCTGGTGCAGTCAGCGTCGGCTAGCACTGCCACCTTCCAAGGACCACAGAAGATACAGCACAGAGCACTGCCACCCCAGATCGTGCCTGGTCGTAGGCTTTCTCCAAGTCTGCCTCGCTGCTTCTAATCTTGGGTCAAACAAGCTCTTTACCACCCCGCACATTGCACCACTGCCCGCCCGCTCGTTCCAAAAACGCGTTTGCGACAAGAAAGAGAGCGAGAACAACGGCCGACGGGTTCAACATGGACCAGCAGACCTCGAGGGACCGTTCCCCTTCCCAGGGCCACCAGATGCCTAATATAAACCAAAGTCACTCCTCACCTCCCCCCACCGCCTTCCAGAACGATCATTCATCTATCGGTCTCGGTCTTGGTCTTGATCCCTCGAATTCCTCATCCACGGTACAAGATCAGCAACAGCACCAACAATCCTACCAGCAACAACTATCTTTCGACAACGGCGCAAACTATATGAGCAACCAACAGCTCTCCGAAGTGCCAACGGACCCTGCCCTAGCCCAAGATTCCTCTACGCCACCCATCTCGTCCCCGTTTGCCCCGCAGCAGCAAAGCTACAGCCTCTCTCCCGGCTACCCCTCCGGCGACTTTCCGCTGTTCCAGCCAACAACCTCCGCCCCGGCGGACCAATACTCGTCGGCCCCCCTTTTTGAACAACAGTCGGGCCCTCAGGAAATGAGCAACATGGCTTCTCCCCAAACACATCATACCCCCACCCCTCCTCATCTACTCAACCCAGACCCCCACCAGCCCCCTCCCGGTCACCAGTCGCCCTCCTTCAACAACGGCCAGTTCACTCCCCAAGGCCATTCCCGAAATGCTTCCCTAGGCCCCGAGAATGCTCTTCTTCCGGGCCAGATTACCTCCGGCTGGGAGGGTGCTGCCTTTCAGGGACACAGGAGAACCCCCTCCGAGTACTCTGAGGTCTCTTCCGTCGCCCCGTCTCCCAACCTCACCAGCACAGACCACTTCGACCAGCTAAGCCAGGGACATTCTCCCATGCAGCGCCCGCAAGATGGCTCACTATACGACTCGGTCGGCTTCGAGTCTTTCACCATCTCCGACAACCAACCTCACAGTAGCCCAAACCCCGGTCGAAGTCCATCGCATAGTCCCGCCATCTCGCCTCGTGTAATGCCGCAACAAATGACTGGTGCGCCATCCCAATTCGCGCTCCAATCTAGTGGCCCGTATATGCAGCCTCCACCGGCATTTGCCATGCCGCCTCAGGGTGAGGCTTTCCCCTCCCTCCCTTCCGAGGGAATGGGTGGCGACATGTCTCAAGTTCCCATGACTACACCATCCATCTCTTTCACGCCCGCTCCCCAGCCTGGCGCTCCTCCTGGCGCATTCGATGGGCCAAAGCCACACTTGGATGCGGACTCGTTGACGCCACCAGAGTCGCGTGGCCGACAACGTCGTAGGGCCCATACCGACCCGTACAACACGGCCGGTGGTGGCGGTGTGCTTGCGCGCCCTCCTGGCAGTCTCTCTCCACACCTCGGCGCCGAACTCCGCTCAGACTCCCGCTCCTTGTCTCCTCTAGACCGCCAACAATCGCCGAGCAACAGGAGGAAATCTATCGGATCAGTGCCCAATAATGAGATGGCATTACGTCTTGCCGATCCTGAGTATGGTCAAGAGGGAGGTGCCGGTGGGGCTAAGAGACAGCAGAAACACCCCGCAACATTTTCTTGCCATCTGTGTCCCAAGAAATTCACCCGAGCTTACAATCTGAGGTCGCACTTGCGCACCCATACAGATGAGCGTCCATTTGTCTGCAGTGTTTGTGGCAAGGCATTTGCGCGCCAACACGATCGTAAACGCCACGAAGGGCTCCATTCAGGCGAGAAGAAGTTTGTCTGCAAGGGTGATTTGAAGCAGGGAGGACAGTGGGGTTGTGGCCGCCGCTTTGCTAGGGCTGACGCCCTGGGACGCCACTTCCGTTCTGAGGCTGGTCGTATCTGTATCAAGCCACTGCTTGATGAGGAAATGATGGAACGCCAGCGAGCATGGCATGAGCAACGAATGCAGCAGAGCCTGGCTGCGCAGCAAATGGCTCAACCACACATGATGGGAGACCCCAATGCCGGATACCCGATAGATCCATCTGGAGGCTACGCTCTCCCACAAGCGCTGCTCACTCAATATCCTGCACTTGCCCAGATGAATTGGGCACAGCCTGATATGTCAGGCGGCGGTAGTGGTTTGGAGGACGACCTCAGCGGACGGTCCAGCTTTGATGCCAGCGACTATGAAGGGTCTGAGGAACCTGGATACGTCAGCGGTCCTGGGTCCGGGTTTGGTCCGGGTGGAATGAATGAGAATTATGGCGAAGTGGGCTACGCCAGCGACTTCGGCCCACGAAGCTAGGATTCTGTGTAGCCTAGGGTCAGTATTGCTTTAATTTCTGCGGCGGTGTTCTCTACGGCGTTTTTTTTGTTGTTGTTTCTTTCTCCTGGAACTTCCCAGCGGTCTTCGCGAATTTTGAAACATTTCTGCTTCTACGATACTTTTCTATACGATGACAACTATTTTGGATGTATACTTCAGGCTTGAAAGGTCGACTTTTGCTGGAAGAGGAGTAGGAGTTTGTCATACTTGAAATTTTTATAGCTTTTCATGTTACTCCCGAGCTATGACTTTTAGACGGCTGGCGTGCCAATACTTTAGATACCACTTTGCTATATCTGAACAATGCATCTACGCCTTATAACTCTTCCAATTACTCGCTCTTTCCTCGGAGGCTCTTGTTCCTGATCAGAAGTCCACACAAAATGATTGCTCCCGAGACTGGCACTGCGGCCAGGTAGACATAATTCAGCGACTTCAAGTACGCCTTGATAACATTCGTCCTATCATCTCCATCGAGCTCCCAAATAGCATCCACAGACGCCCTCACTGCAACTGCCGTCTCATCATCGACACCATATTCTGAAAGATACTTCCTCAGCCCACTCTGAAGGATGGTATTGCCCACGACGGGGCCGCAAATGCCACCAAAGAGTTGCGCAAAGGAAACAATAGCTATAGCAGCGGGCACGGCGCTCTCTTCGTTGTCTGCCTGAACCGACAAAAAGGCGACGTTCTGGGTAAACCCGATGCCAAGGCCGTAAATGATTTGGTAGCCGACCAGCGCGGCGGACGAGGTGTTAATGTCGACCGTGTACAGCAATCCGCCTCCGACGGCAAGAAACGCGGGGCAAGTCCACCCCCAGTGCCAATATCGCTTGGTGATGCTCATGACGAGACCCTCGGCGGCCTGGGAAACCACGACAGTCATGAGAAAGGGGATGACGAGGATGCCGGCGTGCAGGGAGCTCACACCCCGGCCGGCCTCGTACAGCACGGGAATGTAGACGGCGGCAAAGAGGTTGCACATCAAGGTGAACATAGCCATAATGGAGGCGCCGACGACAGTACGGTTCTTCCATGCCGAGAGGGGCATCAGGGGGAGGAGGGCAACGGCTTTTTCGATCCAAACGAAAGTCGCCATGACGAGACCGAATGCGACGAACAGGCCAATGATGGTGGGCGACTTCCAGGCGTACGCATCTCCACCCCATTGAAGAGCGAGAATGAAGCATATCAACCCGCCCGTAACGACGAAGTAACCGAGCCAGTCTACGAGAGACCATCGCCGGAGGGACTCGGAGGAGGATGGCGAATTCAGGCTGGATGGGAGATGCAACTTGGACCATCGATGACTGATTTCGTGCTCAAGCTCAGGGTCAATCGGAAGTGGAGGCAGCGACGGAAGAACAAACCAGTTAAGAACAATTGTAACAGCCCCAAGAGGGAGGACAATAAGAAAACACATCCGCCACAGCCCAATATTTGCGAAAGCTCCCGCGATGATGGGACCAACAGTGCCACTAACAGCGTTCTGAAGACCGAAAAGCCCAAGCAAGACGGGCCTCGTCTTTAGCTCCACGAGCAATGCAACCAGGGTCTGCACAGAAACCCAACACCCCGCGGATCCGATCCCAGCAACCGCGCGTCCGAGTATGAGCACCTCGACCGACTGCGCTCCGCCGGAGATGGCGCTCCCGACCATGAAGAAGACAACGGCGACTAAGAGGACGTGCTTGGCGTTGAAGACGGAGAGGCACTGGCCGAACAGCAGCATGCACCCGCACTGCGTCATGTAGTACGCGCCGCTGACCCAGCCGAGCTGGTCCAGGGCGTTGAACTGCGAGGCCACTATGGGCAGGGCCGGGGATAGCATGTTGCCTCCTAGGCCGCCCATGAATTCCGTCATTAGCCAACCGAAGAAGGCGAAGACGAGAGCTCGCCCGTGGAGGTATGAGGCTCGGTGGCCAAGATGTGCAGGGGGGCCCTCGCTGCTGTCTTTTTTCTGTTGCTCGATGTGGTCGAGGGATACGGCGTCATCGCCGTCATTTTTGGCAATGTTGGTATCAATCTGACCTTGGATGGGGTCGTCTGCTTGGTCATTGTGGTGGTGGTGGTGGTGGTGGTGGTGATGATGATGGCGAGGAGACACTATCGATATCCAATAAAATGGACCATGAAAGTCAGACAAATGAGGTTTTGCAGCAGCTTGAGGAGTATATGGCCTAAAAGACAAAAGTGAACACCACCCATGGCAGAGAGCACGCTTGCATCATACCTGGGGGAGGAACTGGAGGTGGCCCTGCGACGCCCACCTCCAGGACGAATCCGCGATGGCTCGGCTCGCCTTCTTGGTTGGAGTTCGTCATCGCTACGGCTGGGAACAGTGTGTTCAAAGGACGAGTAGTACCCAAGGAAACTCGATGATATTGGTTGCCAGATGAGGTAAGAGAAGTAGTCGAAAAATAGCAAGCCATGGATACCCAAAAGCTGGGTCGCAAAGGCTTGTTATATACTAGATACAACTTCAAGTTCAACATGAAGCCAAGGGGTGCTAGCAATCAAGTTGAGCACACATCGAGAAAGTATCAAACGCCGTGCGGGAATACTCCTCCTCCTCCTCCTCCCGATTTCCCCTCAAGTAGCAACAACGTAACCTTCACCTTAGGCATCGTCGGTACGTACTCCCACCCACCGAGCTCACGAATTCGTCGCCTATAGTTTCCAGACCTGAATACGCACCTATAGTGCTTATAGTCAAGCCCCCATGGCACAAGCATCTCTGGATCTGGCGCATTAGGGTTCTGCGGGGGTGGGGCCGTGAGAGATACGTCTTGGTGGCGCTAATCCCAATTTTGAAGACACGTCATGTTCACGGCTCGGGGTCATTTACCAGGATCTATAATCATTACATAGTACACACACACACACACACACATAATTTCAGTCGGGTCCTTGGTTGTCTGTAGGTATGGGAGACGTCGTTTTTTGGGCGCGAAGAAAGCATTGTACTTACTACACCAAGGGACTTTATTTGACGCTAATCCCCATTTTGAAGACACGCCATGGCAGGGATGGCCGGGGACCATGATGGTAGGCTACTTACTGCCTACCGGGTTCGTTGGGAGGGGGGAAGGGGTTTCCATTCATGCACATGGAGATGTTTGGCCCGACTCTCCAGTAGCCTCAAACCCCGCAATCTTTGAGTTGTATGTGGAAGATCTGGGGAATGATCTGGGGTACAACCCTACCCCAGCCCACATGGACCGTACCAGAATAAATCAACGCTAAACCATATTTTGAAGACACGTCATGAACGGAAAGGTACCAACGGCGGAAGAAACGTGCAGCACACTCAACCATACCTACAATCGAGAAAGTCCAATGCCACTTAGTTACCGTATCTTGAAGAAGAGCGGTATCTCGGCGGCGTCAAGCGAAACCTGGGGTAAAGGGTTGCAGATGCAGATGAGATGGACACTAATCCCCATTTTGAAGACACGTAATAAAGGACACCACACCCTCCCTGAAAACGAGACCCCCTTCCCCTCTCCTCCTCTCCTCCTCTCTACAGACACTCGGCTAGGAAGTCACTGGCGAGTAATCTTGACTCACGATACTCTTAGCGAATACTTGCTTTGGCTACCTCCCTGCCTCAACAAGAGTTTCTTCCCGCAAAGAGGAACACTGAATCGAGGGCCCTTGTCCGCGATGTGGGGGATATGCTTCGGGTAAGGAAGATTGATTATGAAGGAGAGAGATATCAACAAGAACTGCCGGCGATCGAGATTGAGGGACCGGAATGAGGGGCAAGACCAGTCCCGGTTCTCTATCCACAGAGACTCGTGAGAAGATGAGATATGTTCGGTAACTCAATGGCTGTTATCTATAGGTACGTATCAAGGATATCACCACTCCTCTTCGGGCGGCAGACCGTATAGAACATATAAGTATTACCCATTGCCAACCAACCTAACCACAGAATTACCCGATTAGATTTTGTACCCAGCTTCCACGTTTCCTCCGCCCCAAACACCATCTCTCTTTACTTCCCCAGCGTCTTCAAATTCTCCACATCCCAAGTTCTCTTTCCCGGCAGCAGATATCCTAAACAAACCAGTCCATTCACCATGAGCCCCTCAGCCACCACAATCACGAACGGCAGCGCCACCGCCCCCCCCAACAGCAAGCCTAACAGAGCCAACAACAGGCCCACCGCCCTAGAAGCCCTCCAGCTCCGCATCCAGCGTCTCGAAGACATCCAAGAGATAACCCAGCTCATGTCCCGACGCGCCTACTACCACTCGGCAGGTCGCCACGATCTCGAAGTTTCCGAGCTATGGTGTTCCGATTCGCCTACTGCCCCTTCCCTCCTGTCCCCCCCTTCCCCTCCTTCTGCCCCCGGTGCCCACAAAAACCCCTACCACCCGCGCGCCCACGCCGCCGACGTGGTCTTCGAGCCCGAAGACGTCGGCGCCTTCACCTCCCTCCCTTCCCTCAAGAAAGCCTACGTGGACGGGAACCCGTTCCCGCCGGGCACCAAAGGGCTCATGGTGGAGCACACCCTCACCACTCCTCTGATAGAAATCGCGTCGGACGGGGTGACGGCGAAGGGGGTCTGGATCTCGCCCGGCCACGAGACGTTTCCCCTGGACGGGGAGGGCGAGGACCCAAAGGCGCACTGGAGCTGGGGGAGATATGCCGTCGACTTCGTGAAAGAAGCGGCTGCCGCCGACGGCGCCAGCAAGACTGCCCACGGCGGAGAAGGGCCCGGGCGGGGCGGGGCATGCAAGTGGAAGATATGGCACCTGCACGTGCAAACCACGTTCCGCACCCCCTACGGCGTGGACTGGGTGGCCGCGGCGCTCGAGAAGCCGGCCTGGCTCCCCAAGGACGGGGAGACGACGGAGGAGCAAGGGGCGGTCGACAGAGGGGTCAGCTTCAACGAGCCGTACCACCCCGACTGTGCGCCCAAGCTGCAGCCCGTACCGCCGAGGCCGTACGACAGCTGGGGACAGGAGGGGCGGTGCTGGAGCGCCACCGAGAGGGTTGACTTTGAAGGGTAGGGTAAGTTAGTTAGTTATACGGCAGGTAGCGAAGGGGGGAAGAAATTGGAAGAAAGAAGTTTAGGTGACGGATGGAGCAGAGAATAAATAACCTAGGGTAGAAATGGAAATAGAAGGGTCCACGAGAAACTGACTTTGGGGGGGGGGGCACAAACTAGCAGCTCTAGCCACGGGTGTGACTCTATACGGCGAACAAGCACTTATGAAGTCACGTGGCTCTCCCTCGCTCTGTGCATCACTGGTGATAAATAAGCTGCGCTGGTGGCAAGCTACATATGTACTGTAGTCTAGCAAGTTTCTTCCAAAAAGCATGTGCCGGCAGCTCTGTCCGAAGCAAGCGATGGCAACCCAGGCAGGGACGCAGGCAAGCCACCCACCCATGCGCCTGGCCGGAACGAGTGCCTTTGCTCGAGACGGCCATGTACATAGGTTGCATGGTTCTGACGGCGCAGGCGAAGTAAGATGGGCCCTTTGGCATGCCTTGCGGGACGGTTGCAAGTCCGAGGACGGCAGGTAGACGGAATACTGCGGAGCAAGAAGCACAAAGAGCGCCCAGCGTTACAAGCGTACTAAGGACGGGAAGCTTCTGCGGAAGAACCGGAATGGTAAATCGGGGAGTTGTCCGGCCTGGATCTGGCTTTTCAACATGTGGGTGTAAATTTGCGAGGGCTAGCTACATATGTGGTTAGTGGCGGTCGGGTTAAACCCCCCTCGACTCCCCCTCCCTCCCCCCCCCCCGAAATTTCATCCAACTACTGTAGGTAGTTAGTTATACATACTCCATTCTATCTAGCCTTCCCCTTAGGGGAGCGTGTAGACCAATTTCCCCGCGCTCACCCTCCCCTCCTTCAGCTCCCTCATGCCGTGAATCGCGCCTTCCAGCCCCTTCTTCCCGTCCCTGTTGACGATGGGCGTCGCCAGCCTCACCTTCCCGGCCTCCAGGAGCGGCCTGGCCTCGCGCTCCCAGAACATCTTGCCGTACGCGTGGTCCTCCTCCTCGCTGGCGGGGAAGTCCGCCGCCCCCCCTTTGCGAAACGCTCCCCCCAGCATGGTGTACGCGAGCGTCACGGCCACCCCGCCCGCCGCCGCGTTGGGGGTTCGCCTCCCGGATCCCGGCCCCGTCCGCGCCCGGCAGCAGGGCGGCCATCCGGCAGTCGGGCTCGGCCGGCGAGAGCGCCGCCGCGCAGGCCGGCGGGGACGGGCCCTCGGAGACGCAGTCCCACGCCCTGGCGAGCTTGCCGCCCGCGAGCGCGCGCACGTCGGCGCCCAGCGTCGCCGAGCGGTAGTCCAGCACCTCGTCCGCGCCGATGGACTTTAGGTACGAGAAGTTCCTCGGCGAGGAGGTGGTGATGACGCGGTAGTTGGACGCTTTGGCGAACGCGATGCCCCCGATGCCGGTCGCGGTCGAGCCGCCGTAGATGAAGATTGTGCCCCGCGGCGTGGATGACGAGGGAGTTACGGTGGATGGAAGGGGTAGTTCGAGGGTTTGGTAGAGTCCTTGCGCCTGAGGTTTTGTGTCAGTTTCCGTCCCTTTTTCTTCCCTTTTTTTTTATTTTTTATTTATTTATTTATTTATTGTGTTACCGGATTGGTCTGGGCGGAGGGCGGGAGGGCGGGTGTGAGTGAGGCAGTAGAGGGATCGGATAGGATGGGATGAGATGAGCTTTGGTCCAATAGGGAGTTGCGACACCACATCCCCTGTCGGCTCTCCCTACTACCACTAATCAGGAAACAGCAGCAGGACATGCTGAAATGTATCCAACCAATCACGTATTTGTCCTCTGACCCTCTCACAGAGTTTCCCCCCCCCCCCCGCCCCAAATAGGCCATGTTCACAAATCGATGTCAACAACAAAACTTACCACCGTAGAAACAGTAATCCCCCAAGTCGCAGCCTCCTCGTCGGGCACTCCGTCCGGCACCTTAATCTGCACGTCTCCCTTCACGACGATGTACTCGCCCCACGCGCCGTCCTCGTGCTGGCTCTGGTTGCTTCCGTGGGCGAAGCCCGCGATACGATCGCCGATCTCAAAGTCCTTGGTGACCTTGGACCCGATCTTCACCACGTTGCCGACATAGTCGCACCCCACGCGGATGCCGGGGTGCGCCAGGATGGGAAACTCGACGTGCTTCCAGTCCGTGGGGTTGACCCGCCACGGCCCGCGTTTTCACGAGGATGTACTCCGGACGCAGGGAAGGGAGAGGGACCGACTCCACGGCTGCGATGCCGGGGGATTTGATGATCACGGCTTTGGTGGTTGTGGGGAGGGAGGACATCTTTGCGGGCTGTGGAGGTGGTGATGATGGTTATTGGGGCAAGTTGTATTTCCGGGCCTTTGTGGGGTTGAAATGAACCTACAATGAGAGAGAGAGAGAGAGAGAGAGAGAGAAGAGAATGGAAGTTGAAAGGAGGAGCAAAATGGCTATGTAGTTAGGTATTTAGAGTCAAGTATGTATATCATGCGTAGCAGAGGGTCAAAGTTGCTTTTGCGTCAATGACTCGGTGAATAAGTTAAATGGCAGAATCAGAGGGGAACCAACAGACTCTCCAATGCTCCAAGGAATGGGATGGATATCTATGCTACTATTACGTCCATCCATCCATCCATACATACATATACACTCCCACCCGCTCCACTCGACCCCAGAATCTCTCGATTCTACCACCGCGATCTAGACGTCACAAATCACGCCTTTCAAGTTTCCTTCCCGAACTTCCCGTTTCCATAGTAGCCGTTTGCCAGGCATATGTAGAAACCTCGGTAGCGCTGTGGTTTGTGGCGGGGCAGCAGTGGTTGATTTTTCTAGAACCTAGATGGCATTATCATTATCAATAGATACTGTAGCTAGAGGAATCGGAAACTTCTATCCATCCAATCCAATCCAATCCAATCCAATCCATTATTAGATCGTTGGCAAGACCCCTTCCATGCTTATTGTTTAGAAATCATGCCCGTGCCGTTGGCAGCTAAAAGAACCAAGCCGTGAACGAGGTGCAGCAGCGGCCCGCGCGGTTAACGGAACATGGAATAGCGCAGTGGGGAATATTGTACATGGATGGTATGTTGTAGCATTACTAATTGAACTGAGGCAAAAAGCTTGGACAACTCCACGCGAGACTGCCTCGACTATCCCACTATATAAGCAAATGATTTTCCCAAACATATCACATACGACCATACCCACTGGAGAACTCGGGATCCCGTCTGCTCTCCCATAGATAAGCCAGTGAGGGCCGGACTAGTAGTTGGGTCGGTGACGACCAGCGAATCCCTGGTGTTGTATGTTTTTTTTTTCTATGCCGCTTTTTCCGATCGCTTTGCCTGGAATCCTCATTTGAACACACGTGAGCTTGATGCAGTTAAGGGTCTTCTTTTCTTTCAACTATCGAGGTTCCTACGCGTTTGGTTCAGGAGAAAGAACAAACCGTTCTGCGCAAGAGATTTCACTTCATTTGGTTATATTTCCTACGGTTGGTACTTCTTCGCTTTATGAACCCGTTTTTGAACTGCTGTCGTGGTGAGTGTATGATGCAAGATGTTTGCGAAGAAACATTTAGAGTTGTATTATGTAGGCAAACGAAGCGGTAGCGGAGTGTAATAACCCGGAAACGCTACGAAGAGGAGCGAGTCGTGGCGACCCAGGTGAGTAGCTTCAAGGTCCCGTCTAGTAGTTAGTCTGAAACGTAGGACATGATAGTCTACTTGCGGCTGTGGAGCAGCGGGAATGCCGAGGACTGGGTGCGGAATACATGGCTGGGTTGTTTAGGGGAGGAGATCTAGAGTGAGGGAGATCCAGGTGACCCAGAGTGTGAAGCAAGAGTTGAGTTTGGTATCCTATAGCATGAATATTGACTGGTTGGGAGGACTTTATGCAGATGTATCCTGGAATAGCGTCGCGGCGTCGCCCGCCGACGTTGTGGTATTCATCGCCTGGGTCTTCCAGAATTAGACATATAGTAAAAGTAAAAGTGGATAAAGGATGCTAGCTACGTGCCCTGAGACGAGATATTACATTTTCAGACATAAAGAGCAGTTATACTAATATATCTGAGCTAGCTGTTTTGCCACCGTAGAGCGGTCGTCGTATATATGGAGGGGGAATGACAAGAGGCAGATAGGATCGTAGGAATATATGGACGGGGCAGTAGGTTTCAAAGAGATGGGGGTAAAGTTAAGATAGGGGCACGTAACTTGGTCCGTGGAGCAATATCTACTTATCTATCATTTAGAATTAGAGAGGTTGGCTAGGCTGGAGATGCTTGGGGAAGCCTATCTGGGCTTTAAGATTGTGCAAGGTGGAACATATATGAGCGGGCAGGCTCGGGAGGAACTTGTGTGACAGCAGGCCATATATTGATGAACATGATCACATAATGCTTCACTTTGCGACCTTCTCACATAAATTCATTTCACTACATAACTGGCATGCAAAGCGCTTGCACATACATACTGAAATAATTGAATCAAGCTAAAACTTCTACGTAACAGGAAAGATGGAGTCATCCGCGATGACGGTCTTGCTGGTACCAACTTAAAAAACAAAACAGATATTCAAAATACCTAGAACCAATGAACCTGTGCTTACAAACGCCATCCCAAATGCCTCCATTCGTAGCAACCACCGTGCCCGAGTTCCGCAGGAAAACAGGACCCATCCTGTTGGGTATCATCGTCGCATCCCGCCCCGTTATCATCTCCTCTCAATATGGCTGAACCCCCTTCCGCAGCCGCGTCGTGTGACCAGCCTGGCCCCCGACCTTATCCACTTCTATAAGCCGTAGTTTACGTCGTCCTCTAGAGTTTCCCCAGACATAGACCGCCCCGTAACCTTAGGCATACCTATCCCCCATCCCCCTATGTACGCCCCCCCTTTGAATCTCCTCCACCTCATCAATAACCTTCTGGCCTAACTCCCTATGCGCCCCCTCCATCGACCTCGACACAAACGGCATGAGCAAGCCATTACACTCCACACGAACCTCCATGTCCAAATCATAAGCATCCCCTCCCTCATCTTCTTCCAAGGCATCCTCTTCCCTAGCTGTGGTCCCGACGGTGCTGCTAGTCCCATAATACCCGACCTCTCCAATCCCACTCATTCCCAATCCTACATCACCATCATTACCACCTTCCCTAGTAGTACTTCCTCCAGCCACTGGACGCACATTCAAGTTGCTCCCTCTAGGATTCCCTCTCCCTCTCCCTCTCCGCCTAACAACCCGGTACTGACTCCACACCCTTACCCCGGCCGGCGCATCCGCCCTCACCCTCGCCCCGTCCTCTAGATTCTGGCACACAGCCGGGAACCTCACCTCCTTGCTCCACACCCCTGGCACCACGGGGACCATCTCCGTAACTTCAAAACTCTTGATCTTCAGCCCGTCGTCCAGGAAGAATGGGTCACCTAGGATGGACGGCAGATCGCACTTCGCGGGCTGGAAATCCGTCACGAACGCTTGCGCGCGGAAGAGCGGTTCGTGCGAGTGCACGTGGGTGAGGAGGCTCGAGGGAGATACCCCCCGCGGGAGCGGGATGGTAAGGGAGAGGGTATGTTTTGTCCGGGCCATTGTGCGTTGTCTGTGGAATAGTGGATTGAATTGAAGGAATATGCTTATCGCTGGCTTGAAAAAGCTGATGCCCCGAGTCCGGGGTCGGGTCGTCGGTGGTGATTTCTGACTGGTGGTTGTCGCGCGCCAAGCGTGAGCAGCGGCTTCCTGATGCCGATGGGTAGGTGTTGTGGGTGTGGCAATTGAAATACGGTGTCGGATTCCCGGTCCTGGCGAATGTTTTCGCTCCCCTCGCAAATGAGTTTCGGGGAATCCACTAGAGAGAGATATATATATAATATGTATATGTATATGTATATATATACATTTGTTTCTTGATGCGTGGAATCGCTATCGAACCACGGGAGAGTCGAAAGGTCTTAATTAGTTCAGTTACCTGTTAGGAATGGTAAAAAAAGAGCGCCGAGAAATCCCTCTTCAACGGGCGTTCGCTCGTAGGTTCGACAAAGGGGAACGGGGAAAGCGGAAAGCGGAAAGCGGAAAGCGGAAAGGGCTAGATAGAGTCTCGTTGATCGAGTGCTTCGATCGCAAACGTAGCGAGCGCAGGAGAGGATGGATATCGGCGAGACATATATCAGCTCTTCCATGTGCTTTTCAACGCCCACTCGCGCAGTCGAATAAGTGTGGATGCAAGCCCAAAGTAAGATCCAAGACCTATAGAAGAGGGAGCCAGCACCGAAGCAGCTGCGGGGCTATTCCCCTTGTGAGAACCGTGCAGCAGGTAAGGTGTGTGTGGCGCTTGTCGCGATGGTTGTTCGAGAACACTTGGCAGCTGAAGGTGGTGCTCTATGCAGCGGGGTGCCCTAGTCTGGATTGCCAAGTGGATACTGCCACGGCATACGGATAACCGAGTCGATGGAATTTTGAAGGGTTATGAAAAACAAGTCCGTCGACCCAGCTAGAAAAGAAGTCGTGAATGGTTGAGCGGCAGGCAGCTCTCTGATCAATTGAGCTCGAAAGAGACAAGCAAGCAACTTGATTCCATGGCCCCTGCCTTCCCGGGTCTCGGCATGACTTTTATCGGCCCCATGGTTTCGGAATATCATCCGTACTATGACCACAACTGTATCCCGGCAGCACGGCCTTCCACAAACCATGTCCCTCACAGGATTGACACTCTGTTTCATCGCACTCGCAAGCGCCCGTACAGATCGAGGTCACCTTCCCACTCCTCCAATTGCCTGATAATGGCAAAAGAAGCCGACACGTTTCCTAGGCTCGCCGATCCTCAACAATGAAGCTTCTCGCCGATAGCAAAACGGGACTGGCCGAAGGCGATGTGAAGTCCGTAGTACTAGACCTCAATGTCCCCGACACTGAAACAACTTTGGCGTTTCTAATTTTGTCTGTGGCATGTCGCTTGCTGCCGGGGGCCACAATTTTGTTTGGCTTGTCCGTTGCAGTGTCCGTACTCAACTTTCTCAATAGCTCTGACTTTCAACCTGCGTCTTTTCCTTCTTCTACACGCTAAGTGACATGGACGAAAAAGGAGTAACTTGAACATAAATCGATTCACCATCGATGATAGGCAAAATTCGAGTGCCGACAATGTCCACCAAAGCTAGCCAGTTGTTAGAAGCCTCCTCTGCCATGGATAAGTTGTCGATTGAGCCTGATGCGTAGTTGCACGTGCTACATCACATACACGCTGGTAAGTATTGGACCAGTTAGCTGCCGCCGGCAACAACTCTAGGGTTCTTAGAGCCGGGTCTGAAAATGCTAAGGCGTGGACGTTGTTGAGCCTCCAATTGTTGGGCCGTAACCTCAAAATTCACCAAGGCTTGAAAAATCTCTTCGTAGTGCTCTAGTGTGCGTTTCGAACGCCGTATACCGTAAAACTGGGCTTGGGGCGATTGAACGGGAGCGCTTCGATGGGCTGGTAGGGCTGAGGGCTGAGGGCTGGCCGGCAGCGTCACGGCAAGCTTGGAATCCAACTATGTAGGTATTCGTGTTGGGGCATTCTCTTGCTGACCGCCTCGGTCTAAGATAGAGCAATGATAGAGAGGAAAAAAGGGCGGTGAGAGGATGCAATTTTCCACTCCCCCACGCAATTGCCGTACCGACCAGTCGTTGCTTGTTGACATTATTTTCGTCCTGGATAATGCTAGCCACAGTGCATGCAGAAGACTTCGGCTGTCGTGTGAGGTGTGGTCGAATCCAGCCAGTAATGCAGGATTGGGAAGCACAACAGCAAAACACCTGAAAATTTTGCCATTCGAGATCACGCATTGGTTCATGGCCGAGGCGGCTCTGTCTGCTGCACATGCATCTTTATTTTTTGCCTCAGGGACCCTTTTTGACCGCTCTTGTAGCAGGAATGTACAGAGGGTTGTCGTCGCCGATATTTGATTCTCTTGTTCCGATATTTCTTGCCGGAATGATGAGCACGGTATAATCACCTGAGGTAAATTCCGTACACAGTACATCCGTAGAATGGATGTTTTGAGCATTGTTCCTCGATGGCTTTCCAGGACGTACTTTTTTACTGTGTAATTCGGATGTACCTTTGCAGCCATCAAGTGTACATAACATGAGAAGTACTGTACCTTGTCTTTCCCTCAGCGTTAAATTGACGAACGCCCCACCACGGCTGTCTTGAGTGGTGGGGATGAATTGAGCGGTGAGAGAGGCACGATTCCCAATTGGGCCAATACTTGGTGTATGGATTGCCCTGGACTTGGATGAGAGTTCTCCACTGGGCCATGCCGCTTTTCTGCTGGACATGGCTAGCCATTTGTTAATGGCTCACGGATGCTGCGAGTTCCCGGGACGACCACTGCACGACGCATGCAGTCAAGCGTTGGCTGTGGTTGATGGTTGCTCGTGGCCAAAAGAACCCCTTCCCACGCCAGGGTTCGTCTCTGGCTGGAAATGCCACTTACCAGTGACCCTGACGGGGCGACTGACGCGATTCCCATGCGGGAGTGGACTTGCATTTTATGCCGCTTTCGGAGGGAGGCAGAACGAGCTGTATTCTGTAACCGCGTCGCGCGAATTATCCTCTCATCTGCTGAGCTGTCCAAATGTCCGTCGACCCAAGCAAGCCAAGCTGGGTGAACCAAGTCACTAGCAGGGTGCATGGCTGCCCAGCCAAGTAAGAGTATCACCCATGTACGGCAGCTATCCATGAGGACGTATGTGTTGTACATGTATGAATGCGTTGATGATGGATCGTCATGGTAATCTCTGGAATAATAAAAAATGTTCTGGATATGTGATGCGGTGGGAATGGGTGGATTAGGGAAGAAACTCTTCCTGGAAGATCTTGTCGGATACTAGCATGTCGAGAATGCTGTCGCAAAAAATAGGGACGCTTCCGGCGGACTGCAGAAAAGAAAAAGAAAAACAGTATACATACCAGCCCGAATTCTCGCTAAGGCAGTCCCTATCTTCCCCAATCTTTCGCAGATAGTCGAAGAGAACCGCTATATGTCTTTAGTAAAGTCTTGAACCTCACGATGTAAGCCTTTCATGTGAGTAAATAACGAGAGAGCTGAGACACTCCAACAGACACTCTGCCCGACACGGCCAGTGACGATAACGAAAAAGGCAATACGTCTGCTGCAATGGCGAGATAAGAACAGACTACAGCCCGGATAAGGGCACAGACAGGGGCTGTGATACACATCTCAAATGCGCACAACTTCTTGCTAATGGGGGGGAAATGCTCAGCTCGCGATAGAAGCCATAGGCAACCAAGGTACCCCCACCGCCAAATCGTGCAGCAGAGAGACATCAGGTGTAAACATTTGGAGGGGTAGCGAGGAAAGTTTTTGTGACGGTGATAGGAAAAATAAAATATGGTGCGCAGAAATTTCGAGGGGCTGGGAGAAAGGAGTTGAAAAATAAATGAACGCGCTATCCATGATGTGTATTTGTACAGGAAACAAATACGTGTCTGCCAAACAGGAGAATATCTTCATTTTGCCTGAAGACTCACATTAGTCAAGGAAGTTGCATCGTCCGTACAGTCTCGCTCTTCCCAGTATGGCTCGAGACCCACAATTCCAAGGTCACTCGACCAAGGCGATTGTCTGGATCAAGGTTAGCAGCACACTGAGCACGCAGCACGCAAAGGTTCGGCTGCGCGCCTACAGTAAACGGATATCCATCAGTGGGTGGTGACGATGGAGCAGTATAGCGTAGGGTAGGAACTACCTCAACTGGGAAGGAAGGAAGATAGGTCCGTCGGGGGTAAACGCTTGAAAGTTGAAAAGTAAGGTTGAAAGGTAAGAAAGGAAGGGAGGATGAGAGGATGAGGAACTTTGGAGTTACTTCGGAAAGGGTGTGCGGGAATGCACCAACCTGCAGGCGAGGAAGTCACAGACGGTGGGAGCGAGAGTGCTAAGTGGTCACAGTGGGTTGTTGGAAGCGGGCTGTATGTGGTACGTACCCCGCGAAAGTGTCATCCGGCCAATTACACAGACCTGCCCAGCCATCGTTGCTTCCACAATTGGATGTTCGCTGGGATATTCGGCCACCCCCATGGACAACTTTCTATCAATGCACAAATGTACCTCGAGCACAACAGAACGTCACTGCCTTCTCAGAATCTGCTTGGTACTCTTGCTTCTGCTTCTTCTAATGTTGTCTTATTGCTGTTCCGCATTGCCCACATGCACACTTGGTCTGCAGAGCTTCCAGCATTTTCATCCAACTTCCTGCAGCTGCAAGAGGTCGAGAGCAGTTTTAACCACCCACCATCGTCTATACCACGACTAAAACTACCTCACTCCCAACAACGAATCAATACCTTTCCCCCTATAATATTCTAGTTGCAGGAGTGACCTTTTTTGCTTTCTCCCTTATCTCATCCGCAATATTCGGTCCTCGCGGCGGCTTCACCAAAAGGACAATACTGCACTTCTCCACGCAAACGACAGTAGTTGCACGATATCATCCTCGCCGAGGAACGGGACACCGACCCAAAGATAAGCAAGGAGCTAGGACTGACTACAGCACATTGACGTCTCCAACAGGGTCCCGCCTTTTTACCTTTCACCTCCTAGTTCGATTGCACGCGACGTCCTCGAAAACGGCCCACCGACTTGAATCTGTGATAGGCCTGCCTTTTGAGTCTCCCTTGCCTATGGGAGAACCAGACGAAGAAGGAGGCGCCCGAGAGAGTTGAGGTTGAATGAAGTGGGGAAAAAGGAAAGGAGGGAAAAAAACAAGTTTGCACACACCAGTTGGCCTAGGACGAACGTATTCTTCTGTGGCCTTGTCTTGTGTGAACTAACTATATTGTTTTATTCTTCCCATTGTGCTCTCTCCCCGCGGGGTGTCATTTAGGTTGAACCGAGGACGACGAACCAGTCCTGCCTTTTTATATTCCGAGTCTCATATTCGCATTGTTTGAAGGAGCGACATTTGCTATTACTCGGAAGCCGTATGGGAACGCATGCGATCTGCAAGTCGAAAGGATATATTGTCTTGTACTTGATACTGCCCCTGCCAACCGCAAAGTCGAATCATCGAACAGACGACGGCCCCCCGTCACCGAAACTTTCACCTCTCACCACTATTCAACGCATCTGGCGATTCGAATTCGCCTAGCCAGTTGGGATCCCTAGATAGGGATTCTATACTACCTCCCAAGCGGTACCGCCATTTGCGCACCAAGCTGTCCGTCCCGCTCCTTGTGCTGCCGTTTCGACACTCGCAATCACGATCACATCACGTCGTCCGTCCACAATCTGGTTGTGGAGGGTTGCGTCCATGATTCTGACACCGTCTTGCCCTCACACGCGATCAATTTCTCACAATGGCTGCGGCCGCGGTTGTGGTACAAGCTGGCGAAACCTGGGCCAGAAGAGAATATGGCTGGCGAAAGACTCAGCCTTTGCAGTCTACTCGGTGGGATGATTTGAAGCTGGACGACAAGCTGGGCCTCATCGCGAAAGCGTGGCGCCAGTCGCAACATATTTCACAAACATCAAAGTCGTCATCGTTACCACGAGAGGTATGTATAGAATGTGTTGCTTTCCTTCGTTTCGCACATTCCACCTCGTTTCATCTAAATCTCATTTCGGGGCTGTGATACGTCCCGCTTTCCGTCGTCGGTCGGCGCCCTGTGGATCTGAGCAGCAATAGTGGCAGCGGCGTCGGCGGGAGCAGCAGCAGCATCACTAGTGATCGCAGCTTCAGGGGTCAGCTGAGGCAGTTAAGGGTGGAATTGGGCTCAGCTTTCTCGAGAGTAATTATTTGGATGCACTCACAAATAACTGCTTCATTTGCATATGAATAACCTGCTAGGTGTTATGCAAGATGAGTCTGAGGGCATCATGGACACCTGCTATAGTGCCGCCGGGTACTGTGGATGTGTGCATGTCTCTCTTCTCCAAATTATGCATTAATCATAGTATGGTTATGCTGGCACTGCTGCCAGGTGCTGCCGATCTCCCTTTTGGTACTGATAGTGTCAATCAATCGGTCGAATCGGTCGGTAGGAATTTTTGGCTATCTGACTCCAGCCTCAGCTAAGGTTGATGTGGAGTTGTGGTTACTGGATATCGGATGTTGAGCCTGTGATGCCTCCCCCTCTTTTGGATGCTCTAACCCCCTGTCTCGTTGCCCCAATTTGTGCTCTGCAGTATGTGGCAATCTGCGGATTAACCCACCAGCAATCATCGTGTGAGGTGGCTCTTCCACTCCCTGCTCAACCAATTCGACCCTCTCTCCCTCTCGTTCCCGTTCCCCAGCTGCTGTCTCCCATTTCCCACACACAAAACAAAACAGCACTCCATCACGATTCGTTTTAGCTCTTGTCTTTTTCGTGCAAAGCAAGCAGTTAGCGTGTATGCATGTGGCCAAATAGTGGGAGGATACCATAGACTTGCTCCAACCCCCTTTTCACCCTGTTTCTTTCAATAATGTCCATTTCTACTTGTATACCTTAACAATTTTGGCAACCCGCTGCGTCTAATCAACCCAAAGGCTACCCAATCTGTGGCACCCGCCCGCCACCCACTTTACCCTCCAACTTGTTCCTTCTCCCACTGCGCATAGTGCAGAGTGTGTGCAGCTAGGGCACGTTCTGAAGACTCACATATATTCGCTCACTAGGACATGCCCCAATACTCTTCCAACTCAAACACCCCCTATTCGCATAACAGATCCAACTCATTCAGGATACCCGAGTTTACCTCACGATGGTCGCGACGATTCTCTCCTGCAACAGATCCCGATCCTACGACGACATCGACAACAACAGACCCTGCTGATCACCACGACACGAACGCCGCTGCACGTCCGCAGAACCCTATCTCAGCCTTCGGTGCCCCGCCACCCCCTCCCGACACCCACCGGCGCCCGTCGCGACACAGAAACGACCACATACCTGGGAACCCCAACATGGACCTATTGATAGACTTCGACTCTCAGCAGGGATTCACACAAGCGGCGAAAAAGAGGAACAAGAAGGGCAATGCCCCCGCAAAACCCCCCGTAGGAGGAGGTGGTTCCGGAGGAGGCTACAATGGCGGCGGGGACGGCGCCAAGAAGGACGCGCCAGGAGGCGGCGGTGTAGGCGGCGACTCTGGAAATGCTAACGGGCCCGGCGGTGCTGGAGGCGGTGGTAATGGCGATAATGGTGGCAACGATGGATGGGGATCGTTTGGATCCGCCGAGAAGAAGAGAGACGACTCCTTGCCGACAATGCGAGCATCGAACTTTGGTGAAACGACCTTTGAAGACATTAACCTCGACAACAGCGCGCCAAAATCATCAGGAGAGAATGCTGAGTGGGGAGGCCCCGGCACTGGCACCGGCACAGACTGGGCCGGGGGCGGGGGAGCTGATGGGGGCTCAGCGTGGGACTTCACGGGGACAAACGATGGCGGCCTTGGCGCCAAAGACAGCGGTGCGCCTCCTGGCCGGGGCGCTAGCCAGACAAAACACAAGCCATCTTCCAAGAACAACATGTCCTTTGGCTTTGGCGACACCGAGGAAGAAAGCATCAGGTGGGGATCAACCGCCAAGCCCAAGAAGAAGGAGCCCGTGAAGGAAGAGCCCACCGGCGAAGACTTCTGGGCAGGACCATCAGGCTGGGGCAAGAACTCAACAAAACCTAAGACTGACTCTTGGGGGCCAAGTGGCAATGGAGACTTAAGCGGCTGGGGAGCGGCTGGGATCAAGAAGAAAAGCCTGATTGAAGATATCAATGAACCCCAGCACGCCGCTGACGACATGTTCCCCTCGTTCATCGGTGACAACACAGGATACGACGACGCAGCAAAGAAGGATACCGACTGGCTCAACCACGGTTGGCCGGCTGACAGCCAATCTGGAAAGAAAAAGCCTGTTGGTGCCATAGGCGAGGCCCATGGCGAGGAATTTTGGAACAAGTTCGACAGCAAAGATGAACCCGCCAACAAGAAGGAAGAGGATGAACTCTGGGGTTCGGTTGGCAACCAACCACCCGCGAAGAAGTCTAGCCCAGTGGTGCACCCCGAGCGGAAGCCGGATGGTCTCTGGGGATGGGGAGGATCGACTCATAGCGATGAACCCAAAGTGAAAGAGATGGTAGTGGCAGCACCAGAGCCGCCGCCACCTGCGAAAGAAGCTGCAGGCAGTGGGGGTGGTGGTGGCTGGGGCAGTATCTTTGGGTTTGGCAAGAAAATTATCAATAAGGTCAAGGAGGAAGCACAGCTGCTAGAAACCTATGAGCAACCCAAGAACGACAGCTTTTCTTCCGAGTGGAATCACTCGAGGGAAAGCGGCAAGAAAACGAATGCACTGATAGACCTCAACAATGACGGAAATCACATAGGAGACGATGATTTCTTCTCTAGTTTTGGAAAGAAGGATGCTGCGCGCAAACCCGACGGTATAGAAGAACCCTCAGACACTCTCGGCACAATCAGAAAGAAGGGAAATACTAAGATCAATACTGTAGAAGTCGACGCACCCGATGTGGCTGGTCTTCAGCCTGACGCCATTGAGGCCCACGGAGAGGGAGATGCATGGCACAGTGAATTGACGCGTAAGGACATTCTAAACAAACCACCTCCACCAGCTCCTACACCGCCGTCACACAACCTCACGGACGCGGAAGGGAGCAACATTCGGGATGATTCTCTGACACAATCATTAGCCGAAGAACTAGTGGAGAAGCGCCAGATCGAAGCCGAGGAGGCTGAGATCCAGGCCTTAGAAACCAAAAAGGCCCTCCGCAAAATGGGCAAACTTCTCAACAAGGACCAGCGCAGGATGAACGAGTTGCTGGGTATTCGTGCGAAGCGAGAAGAGGAGAAAACCGCTCGAGAAGCCATGGAAGCCAAAGAAAGGGCCAAACAAGAGGCTGAAGAACAAGCGGCAAGAGAAGCTGAAGAAGCGCGTCTCGCTGCTGAAGCTGCGCTCATCGAGAAGGAGGAATCCGAGCTTGCACACCTGAACATCAAGGCAAAACGCAAGCGATTAAGAGGCAAGGATATGGAACGCCACACCGAACTTACCGCGATCAAGGCTCGACGTGAAGAAGAGCAAGCTGCAAGGGAAGCCGAAACACAAGCAACGGCGGATGCCGCCGCGGCCGAAGCCGAAGCCGAAGCCCCAGCATATGGCCCTCCTGCTACGGAGGAACTGGTTGTAGACGAGGATCAAGTTCGGATTGAGGCTGAAGTTGCTGCGGAGGAGGCCGAGATTGTCGAGCTGATCGCGAAACGAGACGCAAGCAAAAAGAAACTGCCCACTGTAGAGAGGCTACGTCTGGAAGATCTCGAAAGACGCAAAGCAGACCGAGCCGCAGCAAGGGCTGACCGACAAGCGGAAGAATCTGCAGCAGCTGAGACAGACGCTGCGCTAGAGACATCTGCCGAGGATCAAGCCGCACGAAAGACTGAGGAAGACCGGCTGGCCCTGGAAGCAGAGATACCCAAGGAAGAAGAAGAAATGGCGATGCTGGTACATAAACGCGACACCTGCAAGAGAGGGAAGCTAGGAATGTGGGAGCAAATGCGTCTTGATGAACTCATAGAAAGGGCCAACACTCGTGCAAGAGATAAGGCTGAACAGGACGGTCTGGAACCTGAAGCGGTCGACTTGGCCGCTGAGGACAGCAAAGCTCAGCGTGTGGCGGAGGAGCAAGCAGCCGAAGCCGAAGCCGAAGCCGAAGCACAAAGACTCCGGGACGAGCAGGAAGCCGATAATAAAGAGATTGCGAAGCTCGAGAAGAGGCAATTGAAGCGTCGACTCAACCCCACAGACCAGCTTCGGTACGAAGAACTTGTTCGAAGGCAACATGACCGGGAAGAGGCCAAAGCCAAGGCGGAAGCCAAAGCTGTTGCCGCCGCCGCTGTCGAAGAGCCCCAGGTTGAACCTGAGCCTGAACCCGACGTTGAACCCGAACCCGAAGAACCTGAGATTCCGCCTGCCCAAGAAATTGAAGAAGAGGACCCGGCAGTTGTTGAGGCTGAAGAAAAGGAGATCGGAGAGCTACGGGCCAGAAAGCTCAGACGCAAGAAGAAGTTTGCCGCGGCTGACCAGCAGCGCCTTGAAGAGCTGGAAGCTCTAGCAACCGAGCGAGCCGACCGCCAGGCCGCACATGAAGCTTCTGCTGCCCAAAAAGCCGAGGAGAAAGCCGCCGCCGAAGCTGCAATAGCTGCTGCTGCTGTAAAGGCCGCAGAGGCGGCCCAAGACGAAGCTGATGCCGAAATAGCGGAGTTGGAGAAGCTGAAAGGGGAACTTTCCGATATCGAAGCCAAAAAGACCAAGAAGGCTAGGGATCTTAAGCGCTCCTTTGAGCTTAGGGGACAGATCGAATCGCTCGAACAGGCAATCACGTCGAAACCACCGCGCAAGGCCACCAATCTAAAGCTTGAACACGAGCTTAAATCAGAAGAGCAAGGACTCGAAGACCCTGAACTGTCAGCGGAGGAGGAGCTCGAAAGTTCGCCAGTGGACGAAGAGTCGACGTCAGAAGAAAGAGTCGCCGAGGAAGAGGAACTTGCCAAGCTGAAGTCCAAGAAACTCAACAAACTCACTATTCAGGACAAGCGACGGATTACAGTGCTTGAAGCTTGGGCCGCGGAACGTGACCAGATAACGGCTCAGAAGGCTGAGGAAGAAGAGGCTGCTGCCGAAGCGAAAGTCCAGGCTCAAGCTCAAGCAGAGGCGGACGCCTCGGCTGCCGCCGCCGAGACCAAGGCCCTGGCCGCTCAAATAGCAGCAGAGGCAGAGGAACTGATAGCACTCAAGGCGAAAAGGCCGAAGAAAACTACTATGGCAGACAAGAAGCGCATTGCCGAGCTCGAATCTCTCGCCACCCAAAGGGCCGAAGAAGCCGCTGCAAGAGAAGCTGGTGCTGAAGACCCGCCTCCAGCGGCTCCCGAGCCTGAGGCTGAGCTAGAAGACGATCCCGAGGCTGGGCCTGCACCTGAGCCTGAGCTTCAGCAAGAAGCTGAACCGGAAGAAGATCCGGCCTTCATCAAGGCAGAACAGGAGGAGCTCCGCGTGCTTAAGAGTAAGAAGCCCAAACGTCTTACCGCTGCAGATAAGTCACGTATCACTGAGCTAGCGGAGCGCGCACAAGAACGGGCAGACCGTATGGCAGCCAAAGAAGTTGCTGAAGCGGAAGCTGCTGCCGCCGCAGCCGCAGAACCGGGACCCGAGCCTGAGGAAGACCCTGCTGTCGCTGAGGCCGAAGAAAAGGAGTTGCGGGTTTTAAAGGCACTGCAAAAGAAAAATCCACGACACCTTGCCTTGGAGAATAAATCACGCATTAACGAGTTAGAGGAGCATGCCCAGAAACGTGCTGATGCGGCTGCTGCAAGGGAAGCAACTGCAGCTGCCGAACCTACCCCCGAGGAAGGAGACGACGATGACGAGGACAACTTCGTCGATGCTGAAGAACCTCTAATTGATATGGATGACCCAGCGCCCGGGCCTGAACCTGAGCTTGATGTCGACGAAGAAGAACTTAATGTCGAGATCGCTGCGGAAGAGGAAGAACTCGCCAACCTCAAGGCCAAGGAAAGAAAAAAGGTTCCGGATTTGACCCGTATTCAGGAACTCGAGGACCGAGCCGCTGAGCGGGCTGAAGCTGAAGCACGAAAGACAGCCCAGGAGGAAGCTGCAGAACTAGAAGTGAAGGCGGAACCTGAGCCCGAAGTAGACGAGGAGGAGCTACAGAGAATTACCGATGAAGAGGCTGAAATAGCCGAATTGAAGCAAAAGTACGAGAAGAAAAGCCGCCTCAGCAGCACTAATAGAGCCCGTCTGGAAGAGCTTGAGGCTCGGGCACGGGAAAGGGAAGAGGCAATTGCAGCCAATGAAGCAGCAGCAGCTGAAGCCAAGCCCGAGTCCGAATCTGAGGTCGAAACTAAGCAAGAAGAAGCTGAACCCGAAGTTCCCGAGATCACGAAGGCTCCAGAGGTTCCCGAGATCGACGAAGAGGAACTCCAGCGCATTGAAGACGAAAAAGCTGAAATGGACAGTCTTGAAAGGAAATTTACGAGACGCAGTAAATTAGGCAATAGAGACCAAAAGCGCCTTGGCGAGCTGAAAGCGAATGCCGATGCTCGTACGGAAGCCCAGGCCGCTCGTGAAGCTGCCACAGTCGCTGCTGCTGAAGCTGCCGCTGCTGAAGTTGAAGCGGCAACCGAGCACGAGCCCGAACCCAAACCTGAACCTGAACCTGAGCTGGAGCCTGAAGTAGATGGAGAAGGACTCCAGCGCATCGCTGATGAAGAAGCCGAGATGGCATCCCTAGAAAGGAAATTCACTCGACGTGGTGGCAAGCTTAACACCAAATACCGTGAACGTTTGGCAGACCTCAAGGCAAACGCTGAAGCTCGTGCTAAAGCTCAGGTCGCAAAGGAGGCCGCAGCCGTTGAGGAGCAGGAGGAGGAGGAAGACCCGGTGGAAGACCCGCTTAAGGAGCCCGAGGCGGAGCCTGAACCTGAGGGAGAAGCAGATCTAGAACCAGAGTCTGAAGCCGAGCCCGAGCCCGAGCCTCCGGCCCCAGAGATAGATGAGGAGGAGCTTTCTCGCATCAAAGCCGAGGAGGCAGAAATGGGGGCTCTCAATAAAAAGCTAGCTCGAAATGGTAGACTGGGTCGTTCAGACAGAGAAAGGTACCAGGAACTAGAAACTCTAGCCAAAGAACGCGCCAATGCAAAGGCCGCCTGGGAGGCTGAGGCCGAGGCCGCCACCGAAGACCCCGAGCCGGAGCTGGAGCTGGAAGTAGCAGAACCACCTGCTGACGAAGCCCCTGAGGAACCACCCGCTCCTGATGTTAACGCGGAGGAGTTAGCTCGCATTGCTGCCGAAGAAGCCGAACTTGCCCACCTTGAGCGAAAATTAGAAAGAAAGGAGAAACTCAGACGATCAGAAAAAGTACGACACGTGGAATTAACAGTAAATGCTTCAGCGCGAGCGAAGGCACAGGTCGCAAAGGATGCTGCTGCTGCTGAGTCGGAAGATGCACTAGAGGATGCCCCGCCTGACGCCGACGCTGATGCGGATGGTGCTGCTGACGCTGACGCTGACGCTGACGCCGCGCCTGAATCTGCAGTGGAAGGTGGGGCTGAGGCTAGGGCGGCGGGTGATGAAGACGCAGAGCAGCAACGACTTGAAGAAGAAATAGCAGAAGAACAATCCGAGATTGCCGCGCTTGAGAAAAAGCTTAAAAAGCGAGGCATGCTTGGCTCCAAGGACCAGCGCCGCCTAGACGAACTTCACGTACGTGCCGCAACTCGAGCGAAAGAACAGGCTGCCAAGGAAGCCGAAGAAGCTCGCCTAGCCGAAGAAACCGAACAGGCCCGTCTCAACGAAGCAGCTCAACAAAAGGAGGAAGAAATCGCCAAGGAAGAAGAGGAGCTGGAGGCTCTCAAGTCAAAGTCTGCTAAGCGCAACGGCATTCTCTCAACCAAGGATCGCCGTCGTCTCGAAGAGTTAACCGACCGGCATGACCAGAGGGAAGAAGAAAAGGCTACGCAAGAAGCCGAGGAGGCGGCCCGAATAGCACAAAGGGAAGCTGCAAAGGAAGAAGAGGAACGATTTCGCCAGGAAGAAAAGAGACAAAGGGAAGCTGAGATTGCCGCCGAGATTGCTGCCGAGGAGGAAGAACACGCCACCCTGAGAAAGAAGGTCAAGAAGAAGGTCGCCACCTCGAAGGAAGAAAAGAGATACAATATTCTGCACGACAGACATAAGCAACGGGCGGAGGAAAAGGCTGCGACAGAAGCAGACGAGGCTCGACTTGCCGAGGAGGAAGCCCATCGCCTAGCTGAGGAGGAGGCTGCAAAAGCCGAAGAGGAGCGTCTGCAACTCGAGGAGGAAGAGCGCGAAAAAGCCGAAGCTGAAGCTACTGCGATTGCCGAAGAGGAGCTTGAGCTTACACATCTCCAAGAAAATTCGAAAAAAAAGGGCCGACTTGGATTCCGAGAACGCGATCGGCTCAACATTTTGCAGCAAAAGTCGGACGACCGTGCTGCCAAGTTGGCCGAAGAAGAAGAGGCGACAGAAGAGGAACGTCTCCGACTCGAAGAAGAGGAGTGTGCCAAAGCCGAAGAAGAGGAGCAGGAGCGGGCTGAAGCTGCTGCTGCAGAAATCGAAGCAGAAGAGCAAGAGCTTGCGTCCCTCAAGTCACGCAAAAAGAAGGCCAAGAAGGGCAAGTTTTCGACAGCCGACCAGGAACGGCTAGACGAGCTACAGGGACAGGCCGACCAAAGGGCAGAGGAAAAGGCAGCCAAAGAGGCTGAAGAAGCCGCCGCCGAATTTGCACAGCTCGAGGAAGAGGAGAAGGCAAAGGCTGCGGCAATTGCGGCCGAAGAGAAGGAGCTAGAGGCTCTCAAGGCCAAGAAGAAAAAGTCACGTAAGGGTCGACTTACCATGGAAGATCAGGTACGTCTTGACGAGCTTCAGGAGCGGGCCGACGAGTGGGCCACTGTAAAGGAAGCCAAGGAGCTCGAAGAGGCGGAAGAACAGGAGCGTCAAGATGAAGAGGAACGACAAAAAGCCGAAGCCGAAGCCACCGAGATCGAGGCGGAAGAGAAAGAAATCGCCGCCCTCAAAGCCAAGAAGAAAAAGTCCAAAAAAAAGTTCCCTCCAGCAGACCAAGAACGGCTAGATGAGCTCCTGCAAAAGGCAGACGAGAGGGCTGCGGCAGAAGCAGCTAACCAAGAAGAGCAAGAAGAAGCCGAGGATGCAGGTGACGATCTGATCGACCTTGATCTCGAAAACGTGGATTTGTCGCCAGAGCAGATTGAGGAATTGCTTGCAGAGGAGGCTCCGGCCAAGCCCAAAGCGGCGGCGCCAGCCAAGACGGGATTTTTTGGGTCAATCTGGGGCAGAGCGACAAGTGCGCCGGCGCCGCCAGGTCCGGAGACGGTAGAAGAGCCGGTAGAAGAGCCGGTAACAGAGCCGGAAGAGGAAAAGGGGGCGGGAGTAAGCGAGATTGAAGAAGCAGCTGAGTCAGCTGAATTTCTCGGGGACGCTACACCCAGTTCCAGCTGGAAGGGGAAAACCGGGGTTTGGGGTGTCACGGGTTCCTCGAAATCCCGTAAGTCGGTTGGTAGGATTACGGACAGGCTAAAAGCCTTTGAGCAGGCTGCCGCACCTCCTCCGCCCCCTGCTGCGCCACCTTCTGGCAAGAAAAAGAAGAGTAAGCGCACCACATCTGAAGATCTCCCTGGCGCATTCCCGTCAGAAGAGGCCAATCCCGACCAAGCAAACGACAGCGCTGAAGCAGAAGCACAAGACGCTCCCGATCCACCACCTGCAGAAGACGTCGAACCTGAGTCTGAAACCGACGCTGAGGGCGACGACAACGACCACGACGACCACGACGCGCCTGCCGACCTAGAACCCGAACCCGAAGCTGAAGAAGAGGCCCCTGCGGCTGACGACGGAGATGATCCGGATGAGATAGTTGAAATTATCGAAGCTCCGCCGCCACTTCCTCCCGCTCCAAAGTCATCCAAAAAATCAAAGGAGAAGGACAATAAAAAGTCAAAGAAGGACAAGCACAAGGTCAGGGTCCCCGTTTTTGCGCCTCCGCCTCCGCCACCGCCTCCCGCCGAGCCAGAAGAACCAGAAGAAGTAGTCGAGGAACGAGATCCCAACGAGGTTGTCGAGATCGTAGAACTAGAACCACCCGTCACCAAGAAGAAGAAGAAGAAGTCGCGCAAGACCTTCGAAGAGGCACCACTTGCGCCGCCGACGCCTCCAGCGCAATCGCCCGAACCACCTATTCTTCTGGCCGTACCCGATCCTCCACCAGCTGTTCCTGACGCTCCGGCCGCCGGCCCTGTCGATACTCCGCGTGCCATCAAGAAAGAGCGCGTCAAGCTCAATCGCGACGCCGGCTCCATGTGGGGTGCCTGGTCATCAACGCCGCGCACGAAGGACAGGTCGTCGCGGCACAGGACTGATGAGGTGCTAGAAAAGAAGAAGAGCTCTTCGTCCTCAAAGAGGTCGGCCGACAAGGAAGACAAGACGACGGAGGAAAATGATTCATCCAAGGGTTCCCGGTCCGTATCCGAGAAGACGGATCCTGTGGAGAAAGTGGAGAAGGCGCCGCGTGCTTCTGCACCGCCCCGCCCGCGAATGGCAAGTGTCTTTGCAAGCAACCCCCCGCTGTCTCGTTCCATGTCAACCCGCGACAAGAAGTCGTCGCGCCGCCACTCTGCCGACGCCAGCACAGGCCTTATGTCGCCTCCTCCCGATCTTCCATCCTCCAAAGCCGCAAAGGTGCTCGGAGTCGAAGACGGAGTGAGAAGCCACAAGAGAAATCGCAGGCAACGCGGTTTTGAGGACGAGGATGCTTACATGTCTGGTGCGCTCGATCCATCGTCAGCTCCCAGCCCTGAAAAGCACAGACGGCCGAGGACCATGCCACAAACCGACGACATTGACGTGGCCGACGTACCTCCCCCTCCTGCTCCACTCAAGAGATCTTCCACCAGCACATCCAAGAAGGGCGGCATCTCGGGTCTCTTCGGCCGCCTCGGCGGCTCCAAGACAGACCCACCTCCACCTGCCGGCTTGCGACGCCGCAGCACATATGCCTCCGCCGACGACGAGGCCATGAGGAGGGAAAAGCGAAGCCGCCACAGGGAGACATACGCCGGCGACACAACCGACTTCCCCATGACCGATGCCGACCAAGATACTCGTCGGGCTGCTCGACGCGCCAAGCGCGAGTCCGAAGACCGTCCTTCCCGCGACGAAGCCAAGCGTCGCCGCCGTGAAGCTGAAGCTGCCGAGCAACGACGCCACGAGGATAAGGAGACCCGCCGCGCCGAACGTCGCGCTGCCAGGGAAGCAGAACGCCGAGCTACCGAGGAAGAAGACCGTCGTCGTGAGGAGATGGATCGCCAAGAGCATCGCCGCCGTCGCAAAGCTGACAAGGAGGCAGCCACTGCCGCCGCTGCCGAAGATGCGGATGCGGATGCGAGACGCGCTGCTCGCCGCGAACGCCACGAGCGCCGCAAGTCTCATGTGCCGGCCGAGACGGAAGACGGCGAGGACCGCAGGCGACGTCGTGAGACTCGACGAGCTACACGAGCGACTGGTGAGGAACCAGATCCCGGCCGCAGCAGTCGCCATCAGGAGCCAGTTTACCGCAGGAGCAAATCTAGCCAGCATGCCGAGGAAAGTGACCGCAAGAGACCAGCCTGGCCTCACTCGGGCACTTCATCCTGGGTCAAGGACCACTCAGACGCACCTCCTCCCGAAGATGCACCACAATCTATGGCGACCGAGGATGAAGAAGCTCGGCGTGAGGCTCGTCGTACGAAGCGTCGGTCCCGGTACGACGATATAAACGGCGGCGGTGGTGGCGAAGATGATGAGCATCGTCGTCGTCGTCACGAAAAGCGTATGGGTGGGTCGGAAGAGAGTGAGGAGAAAAAGTTCAGTCGACGCGCTTCCCTCATGGAGACTCCTCCTCGTCAGGGCTCGTCCAGCTGGTGGAAGAAGCTCACGGGGGCTTAGGCTGAAGCGCTCCTCTCAACTCTTGTCTTGGATGATGGGTCGGTCGTTCCGGTGTTGTAATATTCTTCTTGTACTTCTACTGTGTTTCGGGATACTCCTCGGCTCTCCACTCCTCTTTCTCTTTCTTAGGTGTATTATTCCCTTTCGGTTGCCGGCTGCGTTGGTGTGCTTTATCGGGGACGATATCGGTGGGGTTGGGTATCCATTGGGCATTTAGATGGCCCAGGCGCGGGTGTCTTGAGGAGGTGTGTTGGGTCGGCTTTGGATGTAATTTGGTTGGCCTCCTGGTGCTGCGGGGTTGGGATCAATCATCCAATTTTTTTTCTCCCCTTCGTCGTACAAACTTTTCTGGGGCATTTGGTCCCCTACACATTTACCGTATTTATGGGTGCTTTGATTTCAAACTCGGATCTCGGAAGCATATACTTTTTTTAACTTGCGGGCGGGTTCTGGTTTTGCATCATACACCTATATACCCATATTTTCATTGTACGACGGAACGGGAAATGGAGAAGGACTTCGCACTCTAGCATGTGTTGGGTTGGACGCTCCACAGCACTGTTGCTGTCAGCTGTATTGCTTGAGCGCACGCAGGTTATACCGTTTGGGTTGCTGTTTTGTGTTGGCTCTCAAATGTGTTTTGTGATGGTTGGGTGGCTATTGCCATCTGCCTGGGTGTTTGCCATTGTTTGACGGATGACGAGGTATTACGGGCTACGCTGGACACAAGAGTATACATGATAATTTACTGGGAGGAGTTGGGCCATGCCGAAGGGTATGATAGAATGAATGATTTCTGAGATGGTCAAGATTGAACCGTTGGCTTCTGTTCTGAATCCTACGAGCCTCGGCTTGGTTCCGGTTGGTTCTTGTTTTCGACTATATACCCCGACTGCCCTTAATAATGCATTGCCGGATGTTTTAGATCGAGTCATTTTTTTTATTCTTTTTTGCCCGCGTTTTTGCAACAAATATATTATAATATTTTGTGTTGAACCTGAATGAAGTTTTTTGTGCCCATGTTATTCTTGTCTTCAGTGACTTGTGTCTCATGCCCCTCAGTGATGTGCTGCTCGCCGTGATTTGCCTAATGTCTATAATCTGCTTTCTTGCCCCAAGTTGTACCTCCAATATTATCCTAAGCGTACCTCTTCATCAGTGCTTTTGTTTGGCTTACGATAGTCAAGGGAATCACAATAGTAAATTACTCTTTTCATCCCTTGGTCCAAAAGCGATTTTCTCGACTGATGTTTACCGCCGGCTTTAAATGGGCTGGTTTGGTCCTAGTGAGCTCCCTGTCTTATGATCCGATGTTGCTATTCGTTATGCATTCAGAGCGAGATCTTTCCCGTCTTAGATCGTAGGCTTCAATTAGTTACCTAGGGTAAGAGGTAATATATAAATCCTCATTCCGGGAGCTTCCAATTTATTCTTCTGTATGCCGAGGAAGACAAAAAAAAAGCATCTATCCGCTCCATTCACGAAAGAAATGCGACCCGGGGGGAGGAGAGATGGCGGAACTTCTAATCTCTCTAACACAGCTGCTATACCATTATCTGGCGGATAATTACCTAACACTTAGACACAAGGGACTATGGTGTCGTGGTTTGCAATTTTGGGAATAGATAAATAGCATGAGCCATCAAGGGGCCGCAGATTAGCTTCTTAGGTTTAAACTATTCCTCCCAGACTTTGGAGGTGAGGTTCATAGAATTCCCGCCAAGAGTTGGGTACAGGTACAGGCACGCACTCGGCTAGCGTCTCTCACATCTCGTTAGCGATTCATTCTCGGCTGGTTACCTGCTTTGTAGCATCCGGATTGAAAGTTTTTACAGAGAAACAAAGTTCTTGACCGCAAGAGCTCGGAATAGAGATATATTATACATGTATATACATATTATTCATATTTCTAAATTGCAATTACGCATCGGACAGAAAGTGCGTTCTATTCTTGTGCACGGGATCTCGTTTAACACGATGAACTTCTTTCGTATACCTCCCGAGTCAAAGGAGTAGACGAGTTAGTCCTTTTGACAAACTGTAAGCCTCCTTCGGCATCTTGGCCATGCCACGATCTGTATCTCAATGGAGGTATCACTCTTTCAGTATTTCACAACATGGCGCTAACTAGATCTTTGGGTGAGCCCAGTCCGCGTTCAAGCACGCTCCTCTACCACCACTGCAAGCAATTCCAAATACCCGGTATTGGCAATCCCCCATCGAAGTTGTGCCATCCGTCTGCCCCGCCTCGCCTCACCACTCACTGGCCACAGCACGTGCTCAACCCCGCAGACTCCGTCTTCCGCGTGTGCTACGGGTGTATATGCAATCGGCAACAATTATCCAGTCATGGACATTGGATGACATCCACCCTCTGTGACGGAAGTCGAGAAACGGTCGGTCGATCGGCCGGGATAACAAAGGAGTAGCGCATTCGCGGTGGCGGACGAAATCTCCAGCTGCAACACAGCGATAAGAATGGTGGAAGAGGTTAAGTCAGCAGTATCTCAACGAGGAGCTCCGACTCGCCCCCTGCCGGTCTCAGCTGAATCAGCTTGTAGTTCCGAATCGGTCAAAGCCGCCCGCCCATGGGCATATAGTGCCATCTATCCTACGAGATCTGCACCTTAGCGCTGTCCTAAATCGGGGTTGGCAACTGGGCAAGAGCCGAGCCTAGCAACCTTGCTTTCCGCCACCGCCACCGCCACCAGCCCTGCACCACACTGGCATCGACAAGTCAGGTAACTTTCATCGTTTGTATCGTCACAAAGCTCGCAAAGGGACGTTGTAGATTGTTTGAACGCTAATCTAGTTGTTTCACTTTCCCCAAGATTCATCCTCACATTCGAGGCTGGTGGGTGCATAGCTAGCGCTTCTGTAGATGGGCGCACCGAACTTGTGTTGTCTGAAACAGGGTAGCAAGGTTGGCGACAGAGAGAGAAAGGAAGGAAAAAAGGAGGGCTTGAAGACGCAAATTATTTTGTTCCCCCGTTATGTTAGCATTGGGTTCGCCAACACCTTCTTTTCAGTGTGGCTAGCGATTAAGGATGCGAAGCGGCGCTGGTTGCATCCATCGTGCTGAAACCTGCACTCAACCATAATAGTTACCAGCTCTATTCGTTGTCAGGTAGTGGACGAACGAAACACAGAGAATTAGGAAATATTATATCTAGTAACGGGTTTGTTGAAACTGGACAGCCTTAGCAGCATACTCATGTACGGAGACCCAAAAACTGTGGGTTGGGCCAACGAGGCAGCCGCTGGGAGTCTCTGATGTCAATAGTGGGGTCCGGATATTACGGTTGAATCCTAGAAGGAATCGAAGCACTGGATGACCCAGCCAAGCCCCAGGCAACCAGGTCCAAATGAAACCGCGGGCGCGATGGGGCTCCGGAGCGGGCAGCGGAAGCATCCGGTAGTCTCAAACTATTCGGAAAAGTCATAAACCTCCCGCCAAACTTGCATATATCGAGGCCTCTACCGGATACAAGCCTGAACGACCTCTTCTATCCAGTCGGAGATGTCGGATGCTGATTCGACCGCTGAGGAAGGCTTCCTGGGCCAAGATCGTACGGATAATAGCATAACGGAGAGACGGGGCCTAGGCATAGAGGAGCGGAGCGGTTCCTGCGTCAGATGTCGAGGCGGCGGGGGTGCTGAACGGGTCCAACGGAATGAGGCGAAGACCTAGCCCTAGAGTTCTAGAACCCGGGGTTGCAGGGGCTGATGGACCGATCTAGACCACAGCCCAGACGCTTGTGCAACGATTCTATCGTGGGTGGGCAGAAGGAAATTCTTGAACAAATCCAAGTGACGAGAAGGATGGTTGACAACAGGATAAATCGAAAGGAGAACCCAAACGTCCTTAACCATTTTTCATTCTTCTCTCATGCTTTCCAACAGCCCAAAACTTTGGCTTTGATGAGGAAAGCTGACCCTGCCGTCTCGCCTTTCGGAATACTAGTGTGAGGACAGTGCCAATAGCTGCATATCACTGTCTGCAGAAACCAGAAGGCCGCAATGCGACACCGTGTGGTTTATAAAGATTAGTCATCTGATCAAGGGCTGGGTGTCGCTTTCATTCTGAAATAGGAAGGACCCATGCCCCTGAAATTGCCGCCTTTGTCAGTGTGACCTCATCGCCGCTCGCAGCTTAACAGCACCGCATTTGATTATAATAGCAAAAAGCGAAAGTCAAAAGTCGGTGCTGTCGTGGTCTACTCAGCATGCGCAATAGGGTGAGGGTTGTAGCGGCTCATGTGACCCCGGGTGGCGACGGAAATCTAGACTTTAATGGGCCTAGGCGATGAAGGTCTAGAATCATGCCACTACAAAAAGTTCCATGCTGATTATATGGATTTTCGAGAATTCTCCGTACTAAAGACGATGATGAAAATATGGGAAAATGGAGAAATGGATGATGGATATTTTATCGCGTGCGGCAGGGTTATACAGGGGGGTATTTTGCAGGTGAATTTTTAAACGTCGTTTTCGAAGCATTGCGATAGCTTCAAGCCTCAACGAGAAGCCATTGCACGCTCCCGACAGCGACGAAACGGACAGCAACGAGCTCTCCAGAAACGGAAGGTTCGAATCACCGTTTTTTCAACCTTATCATCGACCGTTTGCGACTACTATCGCCTGGGACATGATGGACTTCCTACGCAGATATGACGTATTGGGGCAAAAGGGTAAAGATGCGCGCTCTACAGGCACACCAGGTACCTCTCATTTCTCAGCACCCACACTCATCGAGCCTCTCGTTCGGCATTGGTTGACTTTGGGACTTTAGAGGATGAAGCGAACTTTTTTCTTTCCCATGCTCTCTACCCCATCTTGTCCATCACACCGCTTCTCCCATTCAGCTTTTCCCGATCCCATGTCGCCATGTTGAAGCTCGATTTCCCGCCCGTATTTTGCTGTTAAGGAGTGGGATGGAAGAACTGACCACCGCACGGGACATGCCATTTTCCTTCTCCTTTGCCATTCCCAAAGCTACTGTGTTAAGCCAAGGCATCTCTTTAACTTTTTGCTACGCCGACGACGCCACCCGCCGAAAGCCCCAACCACGACAGCAAACAATGCTGAGCAGCTTTCGGTTGCCTGGGTGTCCTCCAGGTTCTACAATACGGCTGTGTCAAGACATGAATACCCGAATATTCGTCTCCTTTTTCTTGCCTTCACTAGGTGCCTCGCTTGTGGCACCACCGCGATCAATCGAAAGCCCTACTACTATCTTCCACCGTGACTATCTATGTGAACACTGAAAAGCCAACTGGCAAGTCCTGATGCAGCGCTAGTAGGTATCCGACACACATACTGTGTCTCCTCGAGGTGGCCGAGGGGACCACCACCGGCTGGTGTGTTGACAGACACACGACAGACGAGAGAGCCGAAGACAACTAGTGACCAAGGATTGCGAGCCTGATCCCTGGAGTTTGGAAAGTGCATGATAAAAAACTTAAACCCCTTACTGGCTAGAATTCATGAAGGGACGGAGCCACGCCCTAGGCCCGCACTTAAAGTAGCATACCCTTTCTCGAGCCATCAGACACGCTGTCGGCGCATGCATGGAGCATGTATGATATACCGTTGCCGGATGTCGAGCTTGCAGTACGAAACCATCTGTAGTAAGGCAGGGTAGGCTTCTCAGATCTCGATGTTGTATACTCTACATGACATCTCGACATCTATTCATCTCAACTCTCCCACACACACGCCCCATAAGGAACCCACTCCCCCAAGACCCCTTCGAGCTAAGTGCGAAGGGTTGCAGCAAGGCAGGTACGCTATCGGTACATTGTTTCTCCAGTTGAGTTGGCACGAGATGGAAGGCGCAGGCTTGTTCCTCCCCCGCCGTACCGTACCCTCTTTCCTACTCCAGCTGGCCGAGCTTTCCTACGTTGTTGCTCCGTATAGCAGGGCCGTCATGGCGTGTTGATGGAAGGTGCTATTGCGAGCCAGAAAGACGACGGCAGAGGGGTCCCTATAAAAAATAGAGTAAAGATTGAACGTCACATCCTCTTCATTTTTTCCACACGAATAGGTAGCTTATTTTAGGGACCTAACCATTTCCATCACAGTTCCGCCCCGCCCCCTCCATCAACAAGAAGCTCGTTTCTTTCATTCACGCACCCCCTAACCAGCGTTGTTGCGAAAACCTAAGGGTTTTGACTATCGTATCCTGGTGCTTCCTTGATTTTTATTTATTTTCACCGTTTCCCGCTCGACCACAATATCTATCCTCGTTGATCCTCACTGGTTCTGAGGCCGGCTTAGATACACAAGGATTATCTCATCAAGGCACAGCAACAACCGCGCTTCTCGTTGCGCTACGGAGGAACCCATCCGCGTCGCGTGAAGGGATCAGGGACAAAAACCAAAATTTAAGAGCATATCGTCCAGCTGGGAAAGCAAGGTCGTCCAACACAAGCAACGCGATTGCCCACCAGGGCCCGAAAATATTGTGGGATATAACCGCCTCTTCTCTCGGCACCAAGGCAAGAAGAGCAGAACTGAACAGTGTCGGAAAGGAAGTCTGGGAAGTTCTACATTGCAAGGCCTGCCTCTGCGGAGCCGGACTCTGCTCCGCGAGAGTCCCCATTCATTCCAAACCCCCAAAGGCCTTTTTTCTCGCTCCAAATTCCCCATCCCTCAAACTTTCCCGTTGTTTTCCCAAGTGGGATTTCTGTGTGCGCCTGACGAACTCTTGTCATCCGTCACGGCGCTACCATACCCTCTGCTTCTCTACCCACATCATCACCACCCCCCCAATTCCTGTGCCATTCGAGTCCAACTGAATCCTTTACTCAATATGCACCCGTGCGTGTAAAAATCTGGAAGGATTTCTAAGTCTGCTGTGCATTGTCGAGGCCTCAATTGGGCTTTCCCCCTGGGCTGTTCCCCTGGGTTGTTTCCCCTCCATCTTGTCCCATCCCGACTGAAGGCTGTTGGAAGCCACGAGACAGACCCCACGACCACCACACCTACCCTCTCTTTCGTCACAATTCATACTGCCCCGGTCAAAACACACTCACGCGCGCACGCACAAAAGGTGAGAGAGCTCATATCTTGGGCTGCAATATAATTGTGAGCCCCTCCGCGGGTCCCTACTTGTTCCCCCACATGAACCGTCCGACACCTATATTCAGACCGCATGCGTTCTAGCCCATCCGCGATATTATATTGACCAGGAAACTCACCATGTTTTCAGATTATCAGCCTCGGACTTCTCCAGAGTTGGACCTAGACAACTACTAGTCTACATCTCGTTTTCTCACGGACTACAGACCCATGCTGGCTCCAACCCCACGCCAGCATCAGCCCCCCCTAGGAACATACTCTGGTCGACAATCAAGATGAGCGAACTTGCCTCTACCAACTCCAGCTCGCCAGGCACGACTCCAGTTAACCACAGGAAGGAGAGAGGTGCCATTGCGGCTCAGGTGCGTTGCTGTCCCCTCCCTACCCCTCACTTCCATCTCATGCCAGCACTGGACTTATAGTCCTCGGAGGTCAGAATCATCGACTCCACTGCGGGGCCCATGAGTATTTCACCTCGTCCAGATCAGTCAAGGAGTCAATCATAGCTAGTGGTGCGCTTCCTTGTAGGTGCTCAGCTGGCGAGGTTTCACCTCGCGACTTCCTAGTCAGATTCTGCGGATTGTTCGTTGGGCGTGCAGTATGGAGTCCGCTATAATATCCATCGCATGAACATTCTAGATAAATACCCATGACGAGAGTTTGGTGGTCTAGCACATGGGACTTGAGTCTATAGCCGGCGAGGCTGTCGAAATGCTCATGTTTGCTAATTTGTGTCTCAACTGGTTTTTTTCTTCTTTCGCCCAGGCTTGCGAAACTTGTCGCAGCAGAAAGCAAAGATGTGACGAGCAACGGCCAAAATGTGGCACATGCCAGAAGTTCAAGCTAGAATGTCGGTATCGGGAGCCACAACCGACGAAGTAAGTATCCGATCTTGCGTCCGTAATTCCCATATTTTCGAGCATGGAGAATGAGTCTTGGCATACACGAGGCGTAGCTCTACTTACCCAGCACAACGGACGTCTCGGCACTTCTCTGACACAGCTATTTTGGATAGGAAAGATAAGACACTAGTTGAAATACTCGATAGACTCAAGAGTCTCGAGGGCAAGATTGATACTCTCAACATCAGGAATGCGGCTCCTTCGACATCGGCTGTATACCCTCCCGTTCCAACCACCGTTGACCCAATTGGTGGTCTTGGCGGCCAGACGGGCCGACAAGACTCTATGGCTCCTTCTCTCCACCTTTCAGACCCTTCAAGCCCTTCTCACCTAGTAAACACGCCGTACATGTATGTTTCGGCCACTCATAAATTTCTATCATGGCCCATGATGCAGCAGAGCCTCGAGTCGATCCGCCAACAAGATCCTCTCCTTAACCCGGCAACCATTGAACACGAGGGGCCATCTATATTACTTGGAATCCAGTCGGCCCAGGCCGGTACTTATGTCGACCCGACTGGTGAGGCTCGAAGGCCCGTGCCGCCTAGACTTCCTGGTCCCTCGGGTACCCTCCCGCTCGATCTCTCCACGCCAAGCCTGAGCTGGGAGACGATGCAGCGGCTATCGAAGCAGTACTTCGATACGTTCAACTTTTTGTACCCACTGCTTGACCGGCAAACCTTCCTATCTCAAACCCTACCCGGGGTTGTAAGCCACTCCTTCAGCGAGAATATTACGTCGACTCTAGCATACTTGGTCTTTGCTCTCGGAGAAGTCGCAATGTCCTGTGCCCATTCGGAAACAGCTGCTAGGGGGCACAACGGCCGCCCTAGTGGCATTCGTGGCGGCACATCCGATCGCCCACCCGGATTGGCATTCTTCAATGAAGCTAGGAAGAGGATGGGATTCAATCTGACGGAATGCAGCTTGGAGAATGTGCAAGTGTTTGCACTCGCTGGGTAAGTTTTGATGTCTACTGCATTAGATATAGACGTGTGGTCTAACAGGACAACGCTAGGCTTTTCTATGAAACGTGCTTTCGCCACTCTGTAAGCTTTTGTACATCCTTGCTTAAATAGCAAAAAATGTCTGAGACTCGCCATTAATTTTCGGGCATTCAATTAACCCAACCATCTACGTAGGAATTTTGGAGGATGTCTATTTCAGCTTCTCTGGCCTGCCAGGCACTTCTCTCGTGGTAAGTTTAGTTCTCGCTCGAGCCATCTCGGGCATTTGGGTCGCTAAACATGTTTCCTACCAGCAATCCAAGCGAATTGACGTCGCCCCGGGCCGATCTTGTTAGGCGTGCCTTTTGGCATTGCTCGATCATTGAAACGTATGGCTCCCGCTATTCTTGCTAGCAGTTATCGCCTCTGGTGCTGACACGCTCAAGCTATCTACATATGGAACTCGACCTCCCCCTCACGGGACTCAGCAAGCTTGAAGACATGGTTGGACTTCCCAGCTTTAGCATGGGATCATTCTCCGAGGAAGACTACATTGGAAACCAGGCGTCTCACTACCAGGAACACTTTGTATCTCAGATTGTCCTGCGAAAATTGTCCCTCGAGTTCAACAAGACGCTAGGAAGCGGTAAGCAATTAGATCAAGTCAAGATTAGGTGACTGGAGCTAACGTCAATTGGTAGCCTTTGGGTCACAAACTGTTCAATTCACAAGAATGACACACTCCGAGCATCCTCCTCTCCCTTCAACCATAAAACAGTTGGCTAGCCAACTTGACCAATGGAGAGGCTTGCTGCCGGAGTATCTTAGGTGGGAAGACAGCACGGGAACGCAAACGAACGGTATTGGCACAGGTGACATGGCCGCAATGCCTATCCCCCAGGTTGTGTTCAACAGCACGACGGGAGAAATATTCCAGTCTCCCCAACAGCCAGCGTTCATGTTCACCTCGGATCTTGATGCGCCTCCCCAAAATGCCTACCCCTACGCTATCGACATACAAGTTGCCCTACTCCGAAGCCGATACTACTGGGCCCGCTATCTCATCTATCGACCGTTTGTTTATAAAGCGCTTCATCACCCCGAGCAGATGACGAGAGAGGATGCTGCCGGTGCGGCCGAATGTCTACGATCGGCTCTCAAGTGGCCAGTCACGATGGTCCCGACCTCGCGGAATAAGAGATTGATTCCGTATCCATTCTTCTGGACCCAAAATCTTTTGGGCATTCTCGTTCTGCTGCATCTCACCCAGCAGCACAACCTTCTTAGCCAGGTCCGGGCCAACCTCCTTGGAGACGCATTTGATGTGGACGCGAACGAAACTGTGGCCCTGTACCTAGATTGGCTGAGGGATCTCAAGACAGCGGACCCTGCAGCAAACTGGTGTTGGGGGATTGCAAAGGCTCTTTACAGAGTTGACGAGTAGCGGAAGAGGGATCCAGGATTGGGAATTGCCATAAATTTGATGCAGTGCTAGACTGGAAGCTTACACCGATGGTTGCTATGCTTGGCTGCGCGGTAAACATCCATTTGTTGGGTCTAGTCTGATTAGTGGGCTTGGGATGATTTGGAAATCGGAAAGGCGCATGGGATCCTGGAAACTGGTGGAATATTAAATATCTTCTAGATATTTAGGATCAATGTTTTCTTTCTTTCTTTCTGCATGTTTCTTTTGGACTGGGATAATCCATGATTGGAACATGTAATTCTCGGTGCTGGGGGTTCAAAGCTATGTTTTTACAACCTGGTGATATTTCGCTCGGGCTGATCAGGTTGTTTCCTCCACTACTACCACTCTCAAATACCTGGAAGAAAAAAACCGTTGGCACACGCACAAACATTTACGTAGCAACCAATGGGAAATACAATGGTTGCATCAAAGCTGGTGCCTCTACTTGACGGCTAATGTTCTCTAACGGCGAGTTTAAGTTTCGGTAGATGGCATCCGACAACAGCCTGTATTTACTATCCCCCAAACAGTCGGCACTCCTTCCAGCTGTCTACGAGCGAAACCGGAAGCCTAGAGGATTATAGCTAGACCACCTAGGGGCTCACCATGATACAGAGAGTGATGCATTCCAGCCCCATCAACCGCTCTCGGCCTGTACGTGTAGTGTGCTTTGAGCGATGCTCCAATGCCTTTTTTTTTCAAACGTGAAGTTCACGTGACATTGAATCCTTTCGGAGCCTGAAAGTCGATATATGACTGGCCGATTCGTTGGTATACTATGTACATCTAGACTAAACTTACCACCTTCCGGCACATAACATCCGAGCTAATAGCCCCTCGAGAAGCTTGAGTTGGGACTTGGAAGTCACTTTCCAAGGGGCTAAAAGAAACACCCCCCTCTGTTAGAACTGAAGACCTCCGTCTCCCCTAATAACGCCTGCTTGGGACCCTTGCTGTGAATAGACTAAAAATCCCGATGTGGGGGTGCTTCTCCCCGCCCATGTTCCCAGATCCACTAACAACGGCTGCAAGCAAGCCACAAGTCCTTTCTCCGCGCCGTCACCCCCCATGCACCCTTGCTCGAGTATAAGTAGCCCCAGCAGCATCTCCGCGGACTCTCCTCTGAAACCAAAACACAAATTTTCACACCCTTCTTCGAAATTCATACGCCAGTAGCGAGCTAAGGGATTAAAGCTGAATGTTAGATTTAATTGGAGTTGAGCCTTTGTCGCAATACTATATTAACGCCTCAAGAATTCTACGGAATGAGCCCCCCCTCCCCCTTTGCCGTCCTTCCGCTTGGGGAAAAAAACAAGTATGTTCTATCAGACAGCTGCGGAAAAGTCTCACATTCTTTTCTTGCCTGTTGGATGTGCACCGCGCTGCTAACCAGGTATCTCCAAGGGTACTTGTAAGCCAGCCATGTATCTAGATGGACACACTATTGACCTTACTTAATAGACAGGCGACGGCGTGGCGCCCCAAGTCCCCCCCCCCCCAGGAATTTTATCCCGATCGCTGCAATGCCATTGAGTGCGCGAGCGAGATCATCTAGGTACCGAGCGAAGTAGGTAGATAACGTTCGCCGCCCATCCCATTTCTGTACTCGGGAATCTGTATCATTGCTGGTAATCAGATTATATCATCCTATTCATGCCTCCCAGTCCCATTACTACTACTACTACTACTACTACTACTCCCCCCATATATATATATATATAAGCCTACCGACACCCAACGGCGTAAACTTTAGCATCCACTAGCTTCAACTTCATGTCTCACCTCAAAATGTCCCGTATCCCGTATCCCGTGCTTCAGCTGTCAAGCGACGCACTAGTTTAACACCCTTTCGTTCTCCGCTTGCATTCATTCAGGTAGACGTATGTGTTGAAGGACTGGGATCCCGAAGCAAAAAAGTAATAAAGAATATCCCGCTCCGCCCCCTCCTCCTTCTTTCCAATCCCGCTCTCAAAGAGGAATCATCAAATTTCCACCATCGATCCGCTCCGTCGACTTCGGCTAGGGAAGGATTCCCCCTATCTCTAGTCTCATCCCGCGCCCCATTCACCGATCCGCAGTCGTACCTCCCGCATGCAGCTCCGTTCCCCACCAGTAGCTTGGGAGCGGAGTAGTAACAATTATTCCAATATATCCTTTGGACCATCCTGTATTCCGGTATGGCCAGTAAGCTAAAGCTATCTAGCATCCACCGCTGAAACAGAAACGCCATACGTATCCTCATCTCATCTCATCTCTTTGTGCCGGCCGTATGGACGCCAAATTCTCGAAAGCCTCATGCCCAACCTGCCCACTCTATTGTGGAACCAATGTAGTAGATGCCTGGTTCCATAGCTCGACTTGCCCCATGACTATTACCCCCCCTCCCTTCCCCCCCGAGGGGGTTCATTACACGTGAATGTTCTAGATACACAAAACTATCTCTCTAGTTGATAAGAACTCTAAAAACAAGTCCGGTGTGGGCAAGGGTTGTTTTTGTTGAACACCTTCCCCCCCTCCCCCCCCCCTGCCTAAATTCGCTAATAGATATAGGGTATAGGGAAATGATGAGTGAAGGGGGAAAAATAGAAAATTAATAAATTAATAAACTCAAAGACAGCAAACCGTTGAAAGAAATGGCACCTAGAATTACAATGTATCCAAGCACTTGCAGTCCACCCATATAGCACACATGTTCTCACTACCCAAGACCCTCTAATCCCTCAAGAACGTCTTCTTGTGAACCACCGGCGGGCTCGTGGCGTGTATCCTCGGCCCCTGCAAGGGCGGGACCGGTCCACCTGCCTGAACATCATGCTCAATCACTTCCACCTCGACCGTCTTCCTGATATTGATTTGCCCCAGCTGAAACTGCGGCGGTAGCATCGATGTGTCTCTGTGCTGCAGTTGGGGACTTTGTTCTTGCACCGGCATAATCCTCTCCTCGCTCCCACTACTACTCCTCCCCACCCCATTATTCCCACTTCCAAGCCCAACACCCGATCCACCCCCACGCACACTGGCAGCGCGACCCAGCCCCTTGAAATCCGACATCTCGATATTATTCCTGGTGGTAGCAGCAGCCGCATACGTCCTGGGCGTAACATCAACGTCCAAACTCGACACGCTGTCGCTGGTCGAATCGTACGCGCTGTTCGTTCCCGCGTGGATTCTGCTGGCCCTGATTCTATCCGGCTTCTTCATTTCCAGGTCCCTGTCGCCGCTTCCGCCGTAGCCGTTGTCGGGGCCGGTGCCGTCGGTCTGAACGGGGAAGCGAGAAGGCCAGAGAACGTTACGCCAGGACGACATGGACGACTCGTTGGCGCCGTAGATGAGGGCGTCGACCAGGCCCTGCAATACTATGCAGCACTGGCGGATAGGGAGCCGTCAGGTACACCGTCGCATGGTACGTGGTTTGTGCAGAGGGAGAAACGAGAAGGTGGGGACTCACTTTGTCAACGGTCTGCAACGCAAACGGCGCCGGCTCGTGCTTGATTGCCTGGTAAACCCTAACCGACGTGGGCAGGATCCAGACGAGCATGTAGGCAAAGGGGTAGAGAAGCATCATCTTGGCCAGCTGTTCATCCATCCACATGGAAAATCATTAGTAAAAAAACACTCATCTCTGCCATCCAACGCCCGTTCCCTCCCCTCTCCCCTCTCCCCCCTCCCCCCCCTGCGGAACAATACAGAAAAGCGCGCATACATACCTTCTTGAGCCTCCTTGTATTCCTCAACTGCCTCCTGGTCTCCTCGTTGCTGCCGCTCACGGCGCCCGACGTCAGGTCCCTCGACCTAGAGCCTGTCTGTGCATCCGAAGTCGACCCAAAAGACAAGAACCTGTTGTGTGCTTTGTACAAAACCCAGTACAGCCGGGCGTATAGGCCGAGCATGGCGGCGATGATGATCCAGCGAGGGACGAAGTTGGCGAGGAGGCGGACTTGGTCCGAGGTGAACCAGCACCCTGCGTTGGACGAGGTTAATCTCCATGTTTTTTTTGTTTTTTTTTCATCACAAAAACACACACACACACACACACACACACACACCCCACGCAGGCGCAGGAGAGGCATGCATCGAAGAGAAAACCAGAGAGAGAGAGAGAGAGAGAGAGCGTGCGAGAGAGAGAGAAAGAGAAGGATGGAAACTTACATCCCCCAATATTCCCGTACCCAGCCGTCCCCAGCCCCACGCCGGCCCAGAGACAGCTGAACACCCAGGGGATGGCAAACAGCAGGTACCGGCGATCCTGCACCCAGGCGGAGGCGTGCTTGTGGTCGGCGAGGATGAAGTACGTGCAGACGGCGATGGTGAGGACCCAGTAGTCGGTCTGGATGACGAACACCTGCGTCATGAAGCCGTTGAAGTCGCAGAACGCCTTCTGCGCCGGCTCGGATATGTAGTTCCCCGACACGTTCATGCCGGCGGACGCGGAGAAGTTGAGAGCCATCAGCAGGTCAGATATGGCGAGGCCGCTACACCGGGGGGGGAGAAGGGGGGGGGGAAGGTTACACGTTAGTTATTATTATTATTATTATTATTATTAACTATGTATATATATATATATATATATATATATATATACATAGTATGTGGACTGGTGCGCGGCGAGGCCGAGAGAAGAGGGAAAGGAAAAGAAAGAAAGAAAGAAAGAAAGAGCTTACAGAATAAGTTGATGCCTGAAACTCCGTAGGCTCTTGAAGATCTGGGAGCGATATGTCTGTCAGGATGAAGCTCGTTTGAAGAAAAGACACACACACACAGACACAAAATATATATATATATATCTTGGTGTCGTGGTCGCTCACCATAAAACTTGACATGATCCACGCAGCACCAAGCGCGGCCAGGATCGACGATACCAGCAACGCCGTGCTTTGGACGACATCCTGATCGTGGTTCGCCGGGGCGGCCAGGGCCACCCGCGGCGAGAGTTCGAAGGGTAGGTATGGCATGGTGCCGGTGCTCAACTATCATCGAGGTGGGCTGAACGGTGCACGGTGGCGAAAATGGAGACCGTCTTCGTCGCGTATCCAGTGCAAGCTGGGCCGACGCTATGTATGTATGTAAGTCTTCTTGTCCCTCAGGCTGCAGGGCCGTGCTATCGGTGTCGCTGGTTCCGAGTGGTTTCGTGGTATGGTGTTCATGGTCTGGCGGCTTTCTTCCGTCTGTCTCTCTCTCTCTCAACAGTCGTCCGGTCAGAAAATTGAAAAAAGGTGAAGAAGAAGAAGAAGAAGAAGGGGGGGGGGGGGGGGGGGTGGTCGAGACGAGACGAGCACATGTGTTGTATCTATATGTAAGGTCGAGT
>JAKWBI020000028.1:0-188747 GCA_022664585.2 Zalerion maritima
CCTCAGGCAGGTGTGTTTCGTGCTTTGTTATTTTTGAAATAGTCCTTATCATATTTAGTACTCCTGTTCACAAAAAAAATAAAATAAACAAAAGTGATCCCCCCCCCCCCCCCCCCGGGCCGCCCCCGCGAACTGCTGCTCCCGAACCATGTAGCCCGCCGTGGAGAGAGTGACAGAGTAGGCAAAACTTTACTTGGAAGGACAATACAGTCCCCCCCCCCCCCGCGGCTTCGGGGCAAAGAAAACCTAACTTGCTAGATAGGTTCTTTGGCTTGGTCGCCTATGTACCACCTACGTCACCTACCCAGTTGAGAGACAAGTTAAGGCGCCTGTGGCTATGTGATTATGAAGTGCACTGAAAACTGGCCCACGTGTGGCGACCAAGCCCCTTTGAACGGCCGTACGCAACAAGTGGAGTAAGCCTTATAGCATGGTATCTAGTAAGTCCCGATAGATAGCCTATGCAGTAACTACGCCCGGTGTATACATCCGTTATTACCGCTTAGAAATATCCAGTGTGCGACTACAATTATATTACCTCCCCACGGACCCTACCTACCACACGATTTTGCGACGAGAGGAAAAGAAAATAAAGAAATGGGAAATAGCCTATCGAGAGGGGACAGAGGGGACAGACGGGGGCTCGGGAAGGGATCCCTCTCGGCCCGAGGGCGGACTTCCAGTCCGTACTACTACAGTCTACTACTGCTATGATCTGTTGCAACCTATACTCGTGCTCGGTTAGTGTCGGTTCAGGCCTACTGTAGTAGTTACAAGCATGGGCTCATAAGTCTGTCCGCTTCAATTCAATTCCAGGTCGGACCATCCGGGGAGGTGCCCCCCCCCATCTGACTATCATAAGGGCATGTTCGTTTTCACTCGATACTAATAGGTAGGTACTATCGCGTCTTCGATATACGTGGTAGTCTCGGTATCTGGCACGTCCAAACCCAGACCCCATGCCCACATGTCCGGACACGGAGAGTGGGGAAGGAGCGTAATAAAATATATAAATACCATCTGAGAATTCAATTCCAGATTACGTCAAGACACTTCGCGAGCAAAAGCCGTGCATCTCGCGGGTTTGAGAAGGACCCGAAAGTCCGACTTTCGAGCGTTCAAATAGTTTTGAGACGTCTTATTGGGAAAAAAAAATAAGGCCATCAAATTAAGTACGACGACGACACGACGTTGCTGTGCAAATTAACACAATTGTTATCCTTCACTCCAACCTAGCTCATCAACCAACCCATCCTCCATCAGCCCACGGTGATCTGCGCTTTCGAAGGATCCTGCATGACGGCCGATGTCTGTCGTGGGCGAGCTGTAGCATGCCGCCAGCATATCAAACACGTCCGCGGGGAGTCCGCCGAATCCCTCGACGGGATCGTCGGTCGCAAAAGGCAAATCTTCTTGCCAGAGTTCTCTTTGCAGCCCGCAGTCCGATTTCAGTTGTGACATTGCCTCGCCTTCTGCTTTGCTACAGCCTTGGGGCGCTTCCACGCCCATCTGCCCCGTTTCTTCAAATTCCCAAGCGGTGGTCGTCACAGGATGGTGTACCCGTTCTGGGGTTTGCTCGATTGCTACTCCCCCCGCATCTATCCCTGCTGCTGCTGCTGCTGCTGCCACGTAGTCCTGGTTTTCGTCGTCGAAATCTTTGCTCTCCTCCGGCCCTCGTTCCTGCGGTGGCTGGTACTGCTTGATGCCGCTAGCCAGGAAGTCCCGAAGGCCAACAGGAAAATCTCGGTCTTCGGGGAGGCGGCCTTTGCTTAACGTCAAGTCCATAGTTAGTGCAAGGCGAACATACCAGCCCGGGCGGAAGGACAGGATGTCTGTCCAGTCGGCCATCGACGCGCCCATTTCGCCGCGGCTGTTGCGGCTGTTGGAGTCTTCGCTACCTCCTCCGCCCGATTGATCGCATTCAAGTCGCGCGAGGCGAATGACCTGGCTGATTGTTTTGGTGATCCAGTCGACACTGTCGTACTGCGGCTGGTACGTCTTCATTGCTTCGACGAGCACATTTAGGCGGTCTTGCTTGATCTCTAACTGGGAGACCTCAGGAGCCCGCGATAGCGACAGAACCCTGATGTCAAGGACGTAGAGAAACAGAGGCAGAGCTGTGCAAGTTACGGCACTGATTGGGAGCCAACGGGCAAGGTCAAGGCGCAGAAGATCCTTGAGGCACTCGGTAGTGCCTGATGCCGCATCGTGAAGCTCCTGGCGGTTGTCTTCGAAGACAAGAGGTTGCGGTGAGCCTGCGGAAAAGGCCATGGCGGCGGCAGCAAGCTGCAGTATTTCGTGATGACAGAGGGCCGCTCTGGCTGAACTTGCTTCTGAATTAGATAGCGCGGAGTGACGACTATCTCGTAGGAGCACCTACTAGTAGTACATGAACAGCAATCTCGTATACAAAATGACGGTCCCATGCTGGGACTCTGGTTCCGAGAGGGCCGGCTGCGCCTTAAAGGCGGCGAGTCTCGAGACTGCGCTCCGGTGCCATCTGCGCAGTGCCATCTTGTAGCGGCGAACTTTTTCCTGGTCGTTAGCGTGGACTGCCCGCCACCCGGGACTCTCCTCCAGTGGGAAAACGAGGGCCAGTATGTCGGTCAGCACGATGCAGAGTTCGACCAATTGCTCGAGGATCCCAGCCAGCTGCCGCTTCGTGTCTGGGTCATGAACCATACTGTGCTCCGTCTCGCCGCTAAGGTCAGTGTAGCCGAGCACGGAATTGTTTCGGAAGTCGAATTGGCTACTCGTGATTTGGATGCCGCGCCGCGTTCCCATGCCGAAGATGCAATCGCGAATCACACAACACCACCACAGACGTTTGAGCACGCCGTATTTCTCGGATGTTGGGCCGAGAGAGCCGTAGCGATGGGCCCCGGCAATCTCGGCGTGCTGGATGGCGATATAAAGCCAGGGGGTCCGGGGGTTTCGGAGGATGGCGGAGGAAGAGAGAGTCCAGGAGGAAAGGAGAAGCGCGGCCTGCGATATGGCTATGGGAGAAGACTCCGACTCGAGGTCGAGCAACAGCTTTGCACGGCGGTAGAAAGCGGCGCGGGCAATTCGAGTGGTGCTTAGCCCGAGAGCCTTGAGGTGGCAGGGCGAGACGAACTTTTGGGAGAGGTCAGCGGCGGGAATCGCCAGACGCGAAGCAGCAAAAGCGGCCAACTTACGTTGCAGCATGAAAAGAGCATGGCCTGGAAGACAAGCAAAGATATTCGGTCCCTTGGCTTGTTTGAAGCCGCGTTGTTCGAGTACAGGTCCCAGAATTCTGCCTCGTCGAAGATAGGAAGCATCGGGTGCACGTGCAGAAAGTATTGCCACACGAAGTCATTCAGGATAGGGCGGCCCGGTAAGCTTAGGCTGCCCTGGTCCTGGAGGAACTGGAAGTCTTGAGGCGGGAGCGAAGAAATAGCACGGGTCGAGAGAAATCGATAGTGTGAGTAGGGGACGTATTGCGAACTGCCGGCAATGCGGTACTGGATCCATTGCACCCCGGGAAGGCTGTCAGCTTGGACGTGGCGATCGTAGGATGTGCTTCGGTCTTCACTTGACGTTCTCGACCGGACACGCCGCGTCGCGTCATGGGCGGTCGGTGTTTGAGACTCGGAACTCGGCCGCTTGACTGGGAGCAGCTCACAATGGCCTCCACCCTGCGAGTCCACAGTACCAACATCCATGCCGTAACCACCATCTGATGGAAGCGTCTGGAGGGCCGAGACGACAACTCTGTTCGCACTATGACAGTAGAAGGTTAGCCTGGAAGCATGTGCACAACGAGGGCCGCCCGACTCACCTCCGCCATCCCCTCCTCGAATTCGTAACGACGCATTCCTTGCCGTCAACTTGGCAGTTCGTACAGGGGCTGCCACAGCGAGAGACATTGCACCGTACCTTCCGCTTGCGACACGCGAGGCAAGCATTCGCGGCGCGTTTATAAACCTTACGGGGCGGAGATTCCAAATCCATCATCCAAATTGGGTGGGATGCGCGGGATGGGTGAGTGATGGGATGTCAGAGCCTAGACATGAAGAGACTGACTGGGATGGGAGAGATGGGCGGTTTCCAAAATCGCAGAGACCGACGGACGAAGACGGGCCCAGGGGAACGGGAAGGTGGGTTAAGATAGTTAATGTGTAGAATCACGACCTCCTTCACGTCCCCCGAAACAAGGCGCAGACCGAGATTTCCATCCAGCCTTCCAACCCTAATACTACGAGCAGTGATGTCGTCGGTCAACTCAGGTCTGCATTCAGTGGCTAGTCTAAGGCCAGCCGTCTTGGATGCTGACGTTGGTTTTGCAAGGCCGATGCTATCCGAGCGCTCACCCGCACCGTGACGTTCAAGTCCAATGGCAGCAATAACTTTACTCCCGGGCGCGGGCAAGCGATCCCGAGCCCGAGCCCGAACTTGAGGCCCCGCATATGCTCCGTTTTTTGAAGGGGTCGCTTGGTTCTGATTGGTTTATTCTCCCAGTGTTTCACTATTAGTGAGAACCTTAGGACATAAAGGAGAAGAGCCTGGCCGGGGCCTGGGAACTGTGTCCGCTCTACTAGGGCAATCACACGGAATTGTATGAATTTCGCCACGTGGCTATGCGCGCTGAGGCATGTTCGTGTCTAGTGTGGAAGAGCAAAAGCAGGCCTCATACGAATACACACCTAGAATACGTGGTCATCAATGAATATTATCATAACACTTTGTATCCCCACAAGGATTCCTGGTATCATCGTGCCTTTTCTTATTCTGCACCCTTGAGTAAACGGCAGGTGCTATCTATATAGGTAGGGTTTACAATCTTATTGACCTAGCCTCCCGGTGCTCCCACCATCGCAAAAATAGCAGTTATGCGAAAACTCTCGGTATCAATGAAAGCTTTTGGCCATTTGGTCGAAGGAGAGAAGGGATGGCAGAGCCTTTCGTTTCGTTATGACTCGACAGATGAAATGTGTCGCTACGGGGACTACGTAGGGAAGGGGATGGCTAAGCGAATGAAAATCCCCCATGGGCTGGATCTATGCTAGCCCATAGACATGGGTGGAAAACTGCAAGCGAAGGAACACAAATAGCATGCGGAAAGGAAAGACACAGCTTATAGCTGGAAGCCGCCCATCTTTTCCATCTCGAATGTTGTGACTTGTGTCGACAGCTCGGTTGTGGCTGAAAACGCCTCAGTTGGCTTTTCGGCTAGTTTGGAATTGTAGGGCAGCTTGATACCCGATAATCCCCTTCCCGTGACAGTAGTAAGGATGTCCTTCGCTGACTCTAGGCTGTCCAGCCGGTCTCCCCGCCAGGCAACATGCTGGTCTGGCCTGATCAACACCAGAGGTCTCTCGTAGATCCTCTTGGCTTGGTCCTCGCCTGACAAGTCCACCAGCGACAGAGGAACCGAGAGGGACTTCGCTGCGTCCATGAGAAGATCCTGTCCACATCCTTCTCGGACAAACACCATGATGGTCCAGTGCTTCCCAAACTTGTCAAATATGGCTGACCCGTCGGAGAGAAAGATGTGTGGTGGACGACTGCCCGGCCACGTAGTAGGTATGTAGCGCGATGGGGTCCATTCAGGCTCCTGAGTGTCTCTCTCAGGGACGATGACCGGCGACTGGTAGCGATAGCCCATCTCGATACCAAAGTCCTTGTTTTCTCCGTCGTGGGTCTGATAGTGGTCACGGATCCTGCGACGAAGAAGCCGTGCTTCCTCGGTTTCGTCGTTGATGATGTGAGGATCCCCTCCGGCAAGGATATCGCTGACTTTCTCGTGCACCTCGAAGTGGACTCCGGAGTGGTTAACATTGCGAAGGGCAACCGGTCTCCGCTCGAGTTCGTAGGATTCAAGCAGTCCTTGCCCCGCAGACCCGTTGATCGCCGCAGCAAGTTTCCACCCCAAGTCGAACGCGTCAGCAACGCCCAGATTCATCCCATAGCCGCCGGTAGGAATATTCTGGTGTGCTGCGTCGCCGGCAATGAAGACCCGGCGGTTCGCGCTGGCCCACGTGCGAGCAACGGCGATGTTGGGTCGCCAGACCGAGCGAACGAGTATCTCGTCAATCTTGATTGGGTACGGGCCGTGGAGCCCTCCCAAGACTCTGTATACTGCCTCTTCAGACGCGATTCCCTCGGGATTTGCATCAAGCGGCAGGAACAAGTGCGTGGTCCAAGTGTCGACTTCGTCTTGCGCGATTATAGCCCCGCCGAACTTGCCTGGCTCCGCGAGAAGAAAGATGTGCCAGAACTGGCCTTGCTTGTGGAGACGGCTCAAGTCCCTCGATTTGAAATGGACGAGGAGGACGCACGATGGACTTCGCCACGGAGGTAGGGTTAAACCACTATCGACGAAACTAGGCGACGGGCTGGGAGGTTTGCTTACATTGGTCCACCATCCAAGGGAAATCCAAGCGATTTCCGAGTCCTACTAGATGCTCCGTCGCAACCGGCGACATAATCTGACGTGTAGGCAATGGTCTCACCAGTGTCGACGTTCACAACCGTGGTCATAGCCTTGTCACTGTCTTCGTCCACCGACTCGATCTTCCATCCGAACCTAATGTCAATCAAGGGATCGGCATCGCAGAGCCCCTTGAGCCACTTCTCGAAAAGCGCTTGGGAAAGTCGTTGCCATGGCTCGAGGGGCTGGCTGCCGTCATTGTTGTCTCGGATATATTTGCGAAACTTGTCCACTCCGAGAAGCGCCCATTTAGTGATAGCCTCCTTGGCACCAAGCCCGGACGAGATCAAGACCGGCTGGTCAATGTGAGCGGGGACACCCTGGCGACGCAGACCCTCGGCAAGGCCTAGCCTTCGAAAAATCTCCATCGAGCGAGGGTTTGTGAGATCCATTTTTGGCCACTTCGTCGTGGACTTGTTGCGCTCGAACAGGACAGACTTGACCCCGTAGGAAGAAAGTACGGTAGCGAGGAGCAGACCGACGGGCCCGCCCCCGGCGATGAGCACCGTACCCTCGGCCAGGGCCTCTTTGTGGTTCGAAGTGCCGTTTGTCTCTGTCATTCTTACGCCGGAAGCTGGGGGAGATGATGGGTTTGGGTTTCTTAGGGGAAAACAGATAGTAGGCGGGTGATTGGGTCGAGGGCGAAGCTAGACTGTACGCGTATGTATATATAGATTGAACACGAATGGTGGGTGGCTACTACGCTCCATCACGTCAACTGTGATTACACAAATAAGTAAGTTACTTGGGCCCGGCCTCCGAATCGCCTTATCGTACGTTACAGAGCCAGACATCCCAGTTGTGGACTCTCATAGCTCTCCTTCCTCCGAGTCGTCTGTCGGGCAACAGGACGTTGGCCGAGCGCGGGCCCGGACGGGCTTCGGATTTTGGCTCCCGCGCAGACAGAAGAGGCGGCCCGGCCGATGACACGACTTTTTGGTCGACGCCGCCACACCTGTTAAATACCTGCCGTTCCCATCTGCTTACATGTGTAGGTTACAGGCATGGCGAAGGCTCGTCTTCCCTGTTCGTTTTTGTTTTTCTTTTCTTGTTCCGTTGGGGGAGGGGGGGGAGGAGGCTTGGTAGGTCGGGTCGAGTTGCCTTTCTTGTTCGGAATTTCGCGGGAACATTTGGCCGATTCCTTTTTTTTAGTTCGGCCCGGCTTGAGACCGGTATTAATGCCCCACCAAGTCTTAGGTAACGTGCCCAAGTTAATTAATGATCCGGTAACCATGGAGGGTACCTATTTCTCATCAGTGACCCAAAAAGAAAAGAAAAGACGAAGAAGAAGAGGAAGACTTCGTAGGACAGTTAGTAGGAACACCTTGCACTGGCATACCCGGGTAAGTAAGTACTGTAGGTACAGTAGGTACCTACCCCAGTACCTATGATGGTACATAGCTGAGGGAGCTTCGACCCAAGTCGGGTGACCCGGGCTGAGATATTGCTTCAATGTCAGCCCCTGTTGCTTTCATTGGTTAGCTTGTTCAATCCTTAGGTTGGCTTCACCACTATGCTTCCCGTCTCCACATCGTCCCCGCTTCCCCATGGGGACCATCCCCGTGGGATCATCCCCATGGGGTTTCATCCCCAATGACCGCTTTCCCCGCAAGGCTCGCTTCGCGGTATAACTAACTTCATGCTTCAGAAAGCTGTCCTTCACCGTCTCGCAAAGTTTCCCATTAGATAGTTTTACAAAGATGACGCCTGTGCCAGAACCCTCCCTGCCACCAGCTATTCCCCCAGCGACGCCGTTGCCTCCGGGCCTTGTTTTCCCCGAGGTCGAAGTTCAACAAAAGCCGACCAGGATAAAGCGCCGGATCGCGTGCAATTACTGCAGGGCGAAGAAAATCCGCTGTACGGCCGCCGCCGGCCCACTCGCTATCCCCGCTGCACCTTCGTTCCGCTGACTGACCGTATTCGTAGGCAATGGTGCTGATCCGTGTGCCAACTGCGTCGATCACGACCAAAGCTGTACGTGGACAGCCAAGCGGCGGTCCCGACCGAAGATCCGAGAAAATGAAGTGAACATGGTGATAGAGAGACTGGCGGCTGTCGAAGCGATGGTTCAGGCCTCGGCCCCGTCCCAGCGCAGTCCAGTCACAGCAGTTTCCGCGCCTAGCCCCGGCTGCAGTCCCACAATCGCGCAGGCCCAGTCGGACGGGGGCGCGTCCCGCATGCAGAGCTGTCCGGCCAGTAACTCTTCGCCTACAGAGGTTGCGCCGGCATATTCTTTCGACTCACCCGTGGCGTCTGTGGTATCCGGAAAGCGTCAGGACTGGTTTTCTCCGGCCGCCTCGTTGCGTCCGCCACGCCAGGTCCAGGAAATGGCCGTGTTGCCCCATTCACAACCAACCTTCCCTCCCGCATTCTCGCATCGTTCAAGTTTCGATCACGGCAGCAGCACTAGCGACTCCGCCCCCCCAGCATCTTATTGCACGAGCATCCCAGGTGACGCCGGCGGCAGTCCTGATGAGAGACGGGAACGGGGCAGCATCTGCTCCAGCGCGACGGTAGGTCATTTCCGAAGCCCACCCCAGGAATTTGTGCTGACTGAGAGTTGCATAGTCCCACTGGGAATACCACGGTCCGTGTTCACCTAATCAACACCCCCCTCCCCTCCCCTCCTAAACAAAAAAGAAACTATAGCTCTAGGACCTAACAAGCAGCAGGCCCGAGATCTTACCTGTCGATATGCTCCAAGCCAGGCATACAATGGGTAAGCGAACGGACAGGAAGCTCCAACTTCCATGACGTGGCTACCTCCTTCACCACGGACACAACCCGCTGGCTGAAAGTTGGAAAAAAGCTGTCGAAGGAAATCAAGCCGGAGCCTGATCCAGAAACCGCGTGGAAATACACTAGAGGTAAGCGATTTCCGGTCCGGCTTCCAAGGGTCCTTCCTTAGATGCAGTGGATTAACGCGCGTGCGTTTTGAGCTTACTTTGAGGAGGCACTGGACGCGGCGCTTGGCATCGTGCATCGCCCGTGGTTCGAGTCTCGGCTTAAAGCACACATTAGTTCTCCTAGCAGCGACGAGGACCCGAGTTGGTATGCGCTCCGAAACATCATCTACGCTTCCGGGTGTCGAATAGTGCTGTCGAAGCACGCGACATTCCAGGAAGCAAATCGGTCCGCATGGGAATGGTTCGAAAATGCACTGTCGGTGCATACCGAAATATTGTACTTCCGGACGTCGCTGGTGGGCGTGCAAGCGCTGACCTTGATGGTAGGTGAAATGAGACCACTTTGTCCGTTACATCTGACGTTGCAATAGGCGTATTTCACGGAAAACCTCGGCAACCCGTGCCTCGAGTACATGCTTTGCACCAACGCCTTGCGGCTCGCCGTGTCCAAGGGGCTTCACCGACAGCTGGTCTCGTCGTGGAGCCTGACGCAAGACGAACGATGCCACTGGAACTGGGTGTTCTGGGCCGCTTATTGTCTGGAGAAGCACATTGTCCACCAATCCGGGCGGCCTTCGGTATGTAGCACACCCCTTCCCTCTTTCCCATCTTATCAGACGCCGCTCGGGGCCCGCTAACGTTGCAGCGAATGTGAGATAATCGACGACGACGACATCAACTGCCAGGTGCCTACAGTCGCTCCACCGTCAAGCTCCGTGAACCTGTTCTACTGCAACACACTGATACGGCTTGCCCAATTGTCGTCGCTAGTGGCCAAGAGACTCTCTAGCGTCCAGGCATTCCGCCAAGGACCCGAAGCGTTGGTTAGAACAGTGGGCGAGCTAAATGAGAAGCTTGTGGTAATCAAGCGTTCGATAGAGCCTATTCTCTCCTTGAGCGACCCTTTGGATCTTTCCAAACTCCCGCACTCGGTGAGCTTTCAGCAGGCGGTGTACTTGCAGTATACATACTACAACACCGTTTTCGACATTCACACCGTCCTGACCTATCCCTGGTCTCAAAGCATACTTGGCTTGACGCAACACCCGGCCTTGCGTACCCAGGTGGAGAGATCCACCGAGATGGTGGCTAGATCGTGCCGAGATGCGATCCTGGCTACGAAGCACATATGCATCGCCGCTTGCACTCCCCTCCCGTATGTGTCTAAAACTAGGCGGTCGTGTTCGATCAGTGCTAACGCAGGCGACAGGCTCACCTTCTTCAGCCCGGCGTATGCGATCATCAACCTCTTCATCCACATCCTACAAAACCCCAGCCATCCCAACGTCCGGTCGGACGTCGCACTCATGGACATCGGTGTGGGGCATTTTGCCCGTCTGGAGTTTGCCACCAACTCGGAAATATCGGTACCTTTTATGAAGGAAATGGCAGCGTTGACCCGAGACGCCATTAGATACCGGAGATCCGATGGCCTGCGGAATTCTAGTGAATGCGCTGCCAGTGGCGTCCGCAAAGACCTGTCCACGGCACCAGACTCTCAAGGAATGGCAGACGGGAGGGCCACCCAGATACCCGTACATAGCGGACAGGAAGACTTCCCCTGGAGTAATGACGTGAGTTGTCCCAACCGCCCTTCCGTTCTGGAAGTCGCACGCTCTTGGATGAGCGAGCTTGGGCAGCCGAGTTCTAATCGCGGTTGTGCAATGCAGGGCCTTGCAGACGACCCCTTAGATCTTGACCTGGGTAACTGGAGCATGCTGTTGCCGATACCCCACTTTGGCGACGATATAGAGAGTTTCCTGGGGCCATGATGCGCGGTGACGGTCGAAGTTGAGATATTAAATCTATCAGCCCACTTCCTTAGCCATCGCAGGTAGATCTTTGTGATGCCGCAGGCAGCGCGGATTCCCAGCTTCCACCGCGCGCTGACACCTGCGGAGCCGGCCGGCACGCTCATCACCTGGAGGGATTTGTTAGTGATGCCGTTAAGGGCATGCAAGTTACCGAGTGCATGCATTCCCCTCGTTTCTCTATCCCCTGCCCGCATTGCCAACATTCCGTCCTCGGTATGACGAGAGACAAACGGATGGGCAGCAGCGAAGCAATGTTTAATTAAAATTCCCCTATTTAGGGTTCTCCGTACTTACTAGCGTAGTTATCTGTCCGGCGAGGTAGTTTATGCACCCCTTAGTCAAAATATAGCGCACAGAAGGACCCTTTCCTGTCAAAGTAATGCCAAAAGCCGCTTGCACACCGCGTGCTGTAGACCTCTTCAAGGGAGCAGGGGAAAGGGCATGGGACACACAAGACCCATTCAAGGGAGTTTTACGGATGTCTCGGGTTTGTCAATGCGAAAGAGAGCTTTGCCATATGTGGCTGCTGTACGGGGAAGTAAAAACCTGGGGCGTAACACTAGCCGTGATGCGCGCGTGATACGGCTTCTTGATGCCCTCGAGAAGATTGTCAAAACGAAGCACTGTTTAGGTGTATCTTGGAGGTGGGAAAATACTCCAAACCCCGTAGATGTTTAATACTCTTTCCTCTCTCTCTTGCATCATGAACTCCCAGCGTTTTGAGCGTTCGAGAGTCGCCAGCTTGCAGTGGGGGCGGCCGTGATGATTATCAAGAGGAGGTTCATGGATACTTTTTTGTGCAAAAGGGCAATGCCACAATCTCCGCATAGTTCGCGTTGGTGCCTGCCGTTGCAGTTCGGGCTCGCAGCTCTCGGATTTTCCAGCCGAGGGCTTCTGCAGATATAGAAATGGCCTCCCTTAAGAGAAGTAAGTTCAAGTTGCAGCAAAGGACAACTCCGAGTCGGGGTTCCCTGGGCCGGCCCGGAGTGGAGAATCTCATTCCGAAATCCGAACTCCCGGCCAACGCCGCCGGGCACCGCGTGTCGTAGATTTCCGGGAAGCCAGAGGCTCCGAGTCTGGCTGGACGCCTAGCAACTTAGTATAATAAAAGCTTGCATGTCTTTGTTCTCGCCCACTTTTGTCGATTCGACCCCACTGGCATGTGGCTAGAATGCACTCCTAAACCGAATCGTTTATCACCTTGGACCAGTCGAAAGTGATCCACATTGAATGATACGTGTACCAACACCACTACTCTTCGCACCCCATCATGTCTCGCATACAAGCGAACGCCCTGTCCCTCCCGGCGGCCATGCCCTCCGTAGTGACGGTGGGGATCGTGTTTGGAATTATCTGGGTCTCGCTCAAGGTGTTGAGTGTAGGTCGTCGGGCGCCAGGCCTGCCACCCGGTCCGCCGACGGTGCCCGTACTAGGCAATCTCCATCTCGTAAGTTTGATCTGGCTTGGCCTATCGCCCCACCTGTTCGCACTCTAACCTACTCTTTAATCTACGGGTATAGATGCCCAAGGAGAGACCTCATCTTCAGTTCGAGAAGTGGGCACGTGAATACGGGTAAGTTCAACGCCTCCACCAAACGGGCAGCAGAAATTCCAGCTACCTACCAAGGTAGGCCGTCAAAGCACTCACTCACTCCGCCTAGGCCCATCTACTCCCTCATGCTCGGCACCAGGACGATGATCGTTCTGTCTTCCGATACTGCCGTCAAGGACGTGCTCACCACCCGAAGCGGCATCTACTCCGACCGGCCGGACATGTTTATCGGGCAGAAAATCGCCAGTGGAGGCTTGAGGCTCGTGGTGATGGTACGTCACCGGCTCATCTTACAAGCGTATCTAGTACTGACTTCGTCGCAGAGATATGGCGACAACTGGCGGATGATCCACAAGATGGTCCACAACATTTTGAACATCACCGCCGCCGTGACTTATCTGCCGTATCAAGACCTCGAGAACAAGATCATGCTGAAAGGATTTTTAGATACCCCCGCCGACTTTCTCAACCACATTCGGCGCTTCAGCTATTCGCTTTCGACCCAGATGATATTTGGCTATCGATGCAGAGACATAAATGATCCAAAGCTACACCAACTATTCATCGTTAGTCACTTTCTCCTCCTGAGATCTCCGTATTTTTTGCACCCTCTTCCTCTTCTCCTCTCTTTCCTCCACGCCTAGACTAGCGAGGCTGATATTGGTTTTTCACCAGAACTTTGAGAGGTGGGGCGAGCTATCGGGAAGTTCGAGCGCACAGCTCGCAGACCTGTACCCCATCATGCAGAAGCTGCCAAAGTTTATGGCGCCGAACGTGCGATACGCAGAAAGGCTCTATCAGACCGAGAAACAGCACTACGTCGGCCACTGGATGAAGGCAAAGCAGGGGCTTGACGTCGGCACCGGAATGGTAAGTGTAGTACTGAAGTCCGAGGACCACCCCCCCCCCCCCCCCCCTCATGTCCACTATCCCGAAAGAGTTTGGCCGCTGATCGGGTGGTTGGTTACGGATGGCTGTAGCCGTGCTTCTGCAACGACATATACCGGGCACAGAAAACGCAGGGTTTCTCGGACGACGCGGCGGGCTACATCAGCGGTTCTCTGCTCGAGGCGGGGTCCGACACGACGTCCTCGACCCTGTACGGCTTCATCCTCGCCATACTCATCTGGCCCGAGGTTCAAAGGAAGGCCCAGGATGAGATCGACCGGGTCGTTGGGCCCGACCGGCTGCCGGTGATAGACGATTACGCCAAGATGCCCTACCTTCGCCAGTGCATCAAGGAAAGTCTGCGGTGGATGCCCACCGTCGTCCTCGGCGTGCCACACGCCGCCGTCAAGGACGACTCGTACATGGGCTACAATATCCCCAAAGGCGCTACTGTTATTAACAACGTCTGGTAAGTACGCACCCGCAGCTTTCCACCGAGGGGCAGGGCAGAGGAGGAAACGAACAAAAGTCGCCGAGTACGCCTCGGCACTTCCATCCATCCATCCCACGGAAACTCACTTCCCTTGCTCCGCCGCTGACATGCCACGGACGCACAGGGCAATCCACATGGATCCGAAGCGGTCCCCGGACCCACGTAGGTTCGACCCGGAGCGGTTCGCAGGCGACGACACGACGCTCTACCAGTCCGCCATGGGCGACACCAAGAAGCGCGACACGTTCGTGTTCGGGGCGGGGCGCCGCCTCTGCCAGGGCATCCACATCGCGGAGCGGTCGCTCTTCCTGGCCATGTCGCGGCTGCTCTGGGGGTTCGAGTTTTCCCCCACGGCCGGCTACGCGTACGACATCGAGGATCTCGTCGGCTCCATCACGGTGCAGCCCGCCAAATACCCCGCCGTCATCAAGCCCAGGAGCAGGGAGAAGGCCGCCATCATGGCGGACGCCGCGCGGGACTGCAACGCCCTGCTCGACCCGGACACCGGGGAGTGGAAGCAGATACCCGACGGCATGGCCTTCAGCACCTGGATGCCGACGAAGGAGGATTATTGAGAGAATGAGAGAGGGACAGCCGGGCCAGAGGGCGGAGGGCAATCCAACTTCGTTGCGTCCTGCCTGCCCTTATCGCTTTGTAAACTGGAATTCACACGTCGCCTAGCCACGTAAGTATGTACTTATGGCAGGGTCTAGGGGCGAGGATTAAGGGGACTCCGGTCGTGTTGCCTGTTCAACTATCTATCTATATATATCTATATAACTTCCCCGTTCTAGTTCTTGCGCAACCAATCCCCTAAATTGTACGTGGATGTGTGTGTGTGTGTGCTTTGCAGGTAGGTAGCTTCTGGCTTCCTTCTCGCTGCAATCCCTGGAGGATTGCCATTTATCCGACTGATGACGAACCACCGATACCATCGTGAATCGGCGCGGGAATCGAACTCCTTTCGAGCTCCCGCCACCATATACTATCCTTTAGAGGACTGACTGCCTTGACAATGAGATGAAGAAAACGGCTTGACGGGGATACTTGTTGCACACGAATAGCTATACATTCCAATGGGCGACTAATTAGTGCCGCGTGCATGGTCACGGGGTCGGACGGGGCCGCCGGGACCGACTCGGATGTTCGCTAATGCAATCGTTACGGGCCGTCCCAGCCTAATTCGGGTTTCCCGTCGCTCGCATGATCCGCCACATGGGAGGCTAGCCCTGGGGCACCAACTACTAGTAGCCACGTAGTAGCACGTACCACAAGATACTCCGGCACAACAATTGGGCCCGCCCACCGAAAGCAGTACCATACATATCACCAGCCAATCGAACCCAGCAACTCGCACCCATCTCAATGAGTTCTAGCACATCACAACCAACGACTTCTGGCTAAGTTCCACCGCGTGCAGCACGCCTGTGGATGTGCGGCAATGTTACAAGCGAGACTAACACAGGCAATACGCACGGTATTATCCCGGGACCCGGGATGCAAGGACAAGTCGGACAGACTGCGGACTAACTACATGGCGGCACCTGGACGGGCGTATCAACAGACGAACTCGGCCTCGAATGCAGACAACGATGGTTTCGGCGTATAATTCAAGACTACAAGCGAAGCGCATAGAGTGTCTGTAGGATCAATCTGAGACAGACACCCAAGCTCCATTAATCTAGCTAATGAGCGAGTTTTTCAGTCAGCATCTGATCTCCCTGAAACGGAGTCTCATGCAGCTCCTCGGCCTGCGGAGTGCTTCGAGCCAGATACCGCCTCTGCCCGTCGATCCAATCCAGAAAGTGCCGAGTAAGAGGTTACGCAATTTTGTTGCACGGTTGGAGCTACGCTTTTGGCCTGCTATTTGAGCCGGGCTTGAAAGCCCGCTTCCAGTCGTGATGTGGTTGTATAGGGAGTTGAGGAGCATGCCACTCTCTTCCTCCTTCCATCCAACAACGTGCCGCGTGGCTACAGAGTAGTAAGTCCCGGACCATGGTTGTTGACAGTGATGCATGTTGGGAAGCAGAATTTCACTTCCACTGCAGGTTGATAAATAGGGCCTTCTGCCCCGTAGCGGGGTGAGTCCTTACGATCGGATGAACACTGGCCACCAGTTCCCTGTCGGCAGATGGAACCGTGGCTCTTGGAGGCATTCACCTGCTCGATTCTGGAGTGAACTGCATCCAAACCATGCAGTCCATCCCTAAACTCCGGGTGATTCATTCACGCTTCGGTACACGACGTGGATCTCAGGATAGCCCTCAGGTTTCCCGCTGGTGGGGTGGATGTGTCCAATTCCAGGCCTGCTCATGGTATCAAAACCAAGATACCTTGCTTCTTTGAGAAGTACGGGCCCCCCCATCGATGACCCAGCATCCGAAGGGTGGGATATTTGTGCATCGATGTAGTGTTTAGTGCCGGCCGCATTGGGGGTCTTCTGCAGGTCCCATTGTTCATCGACCATACGGCACTTTCCCTGCGTCTAACAAGTAGCGTTATGATCCAATTCGTCTCCAGTATGGATGGCCACGACTTTTGATGAATTAGCAGCGACCTGGTTGGTGGACGTTGGTTTCCGACATAACCTCGAGAATGGCATCAACAGAAAGGTCCGCCGAGACTGCCGACATATAACCTGCTTCCCATGCGCAGCAGTATTGGCTATTTTAGGATGTTAGTCATATGGAGAACGCGGAATATCGCCTTGGCCCAGGTTCCCGGAATCACCATATCAGATGATTACAAGCAGATCGTGGATAGCTTGATCACGGCCCGTATTTAGTGCGAGTGAAGTGAGAACCACGTGAGTTGTGTCTATATTTATGCTGGAAGGAAGTCCAATGTCCGACACGGCCCATCATTTCTATGGAGCTCTGCGATTGGCAGGCAGCATTGGCTTACCTGGACTTGTACGCATCGTCACTCACTTGCAACGCGTTGCCCTGGGGAGTATTCGCTTCACTGCTCCTGAGCACAGGCTGCATGCATCCTTAGCCTCGTCTTGTTCCACCACTCTCGTTGCGCGATAGTTGATGTCTGCCAAGAGATCTGTTCCCTCGAACGGGTCTTACGTCCACACTCGGCATCGCGACAAAACGGCTAAACCTCTCTATACTCAGCCGCAGCAAGGCGTCGACAGGGAGTCAATATAATATTTGGTGTTGGTGCGCTAAATCCCTATTCCCTAGCATAGCGCCACACACTGACGTGAATCAGGAGCGCCCGGAGTAGGAGACTGGCGGAAGAGCATGGGCTACGGCACCTTCCAGTTGGGGTCCAGCTACGGCAAGTTATGTCACCTCCTCCAAACACGGGTAAAACGATCACATAATACGTACAATATGGAACGCTTTTGCCTACCCCAATGCACCTCTTAAGTTTGGAAACCCCAGTTCCGAAATGGCGGATACACCATCCTCTTGGACGGCTTCTCCCTTCGGCTGGATCAAGCAGTATCATTTGAAGAAGTGGTAAGCACCTATCGGAGTCAAACATATGGAGGAAGTATTTGCCAACCCTGTTGTAGTTTGGATCCCTACAGCTTGTCTTGATTTTCCATTATTCATAAGAGCTAGCTAAAGGTTGCTAGGCCCCGGTGAGGGCGACCGTCAGACCTTTAGAAGGATGCATTGACTTGATGAAGCTTTTATGTTGACCAACCCACCGTCGACCCGTGCTAGCCGCCCTATATCGGCCGCAATGCCGGCAGAGGTTGGAAAAGACACTTGAAAACTGCCGAGCGCTGATCGTATTCAATTTTTCGGGCCTTGTGGCCGTTGGAAATAGGTTTACTCGCCTCGCTCAACGTACCAGGGAGCCTACCTCAATCTACGCGGATGGCATAAAGATTTTTTGGGCAAATTCTTGATGGATAAGAGTGTCCCTTGCCCATATCGATTCTCGAGCCTTCGTTTCTCCTCCTTAGTTCTCAAAAAGGGGAAAGCCAGCTTTAGCCCATTTCGAGCCTTCTATGCCTCACTGCAGAGTATACCTTATATGTTGCACTTCTCCTCTCTCTATCCCATCTTTCGCCTTGGTGACGTGATAGCACCAAACCCCCAAAATATCGTCGCCACCATCCGATATATTACCGGTGGGGGACAGGGAGGGCGAATAGTATCCGCTGAGAGCCCGAGTCCCGATAGATGAGAAGGAGGAAGTCGACATCAGAGGGAGAAAACTTGACGGGGCTTGGCTCAGCTCGACTTTTGACAAGCAGAGGTGCGATACAATTCTCCAGCTGAACGCGGCACCCGCACTCACGTCTGTAGCGGGGCTTTCCCACCTAGCCCACCCCCCTACGTCTACCGATATGAAAGGCAGGGGATGATAAGTGAGACGGGGTATATGGCACATGATAGCGCGCGCCCTTTAGTTACAAAGAGGAGGAGCTCCTCACGAGAGAATTCGAAATCTCAACCGTCACCTTCCCTTCCGGACCTTGAACGAGTTTGACAGACTCGAGATCCTTCACCACCCAGTCAGCATCCAACACGTGTTCTATCTTATGGCTAGTCACGAGTCCGACGACTTTGCAGCCTGCCGCCTTGCCGGAGCGGATGCCGGCAGGGCTGTCCTCGAGGACGAGGACATTCTTCGTTGGGTCAGACATGCCTATACGGTCCCGGCCAAGGAGGTAGCAACTTGGATTTGGTTTGCCTTCTGCTACCGACTCAGCTGTTATCAAGTGCTCTGGGTGTGGGAGGTTGAGGACGTCGAGCCATCCTGTTACTAGGGGGACTGTTCCGGAGGTTACGATTGCCAAGGGGAGATTTGACGCCATGATTTGTTCGAGGAGAGCTCTTGCGCCCGGTATCTCTACTGCTGTGTCGCCGTGGAGTTTTGGGAGGAGGCCCTCTACGTGCCGGATATCTGGTGAAGTATTAGTATATGAGAGAGAGAGAGTGTGTGTGTGAGAGAGAGAGAGAGAGAAGTGCGTTAGGGAAGGGGATACATATATATATTTATATATATATATGTGTGTGTGTGTGTGAAGTGGCTCACAATCCCAATTTGCCTTATCCGGGCTGAGGAGCTTGAGGGTGTCTATACTCCGGCGGCCGTGAGAGGTCTCAAGAATGACTTTAGGATCGACTCCGATCTCCTCCCCAATACTACAAACTATCATTAGCTAAGCGTGCCTTCTAATGGCGTTGTACCCGAACCCGAGAATGGGGGAATACTCAATACTACGAATATGTGGCAGGACTCACGCGTGCCAATGCTTTACAACGGCTTCGGTTGAATCAACAATTGTCCCGTCCATGTCGAACAGGACGCCATCAAACGACACTCTCACAGATGGAGCCGAATACGCCATTGTGTCGGGGGAGTAGGTAACGTTACTAGTTAATAGGCCCAGATTATGCTGGAGATTTGTGAAAAGAGGAGAGAGACGTTGGGGCGGGGTGTGTTTTTTGCAGGGAAATATTGCAGGAATAAAAAGCCAATATAGAGACGGCTGATAAAACAAATCGAGTCTGAACGACGCCCAATATCAGGCTGTTCCGTTGGCTCCTTGACGCCGTGGCTGTCCCGATTCGGAAAAGCGCGCCGCCGCTATTTGGGCGGTGTCGAAGCGGAGGATTACATAGATAGGCCCACTTTCTTTCAACTTAAAGTTTGGGCCACGGTCCGGGTACAGGCAGCTGCGTCGGTCCTTTTATTAATTATCAATGTGTGGCAGGCACTTCTCCGTGCCTACTCAAGCATCACGACTTCCACTTGTGTCATAACGGCATCCGCAGTCATCACATGAGAGCATCATTCTTCTAGTCTAGGCTACCCTTGTACGACGTCTACCAGTAAGTTTCTCGGTATGTAGATAGTAGTTATGCATTCTTTGCCTCGCCTATTCTTGTTTCCCATGTGACCTGTTACCATCGACGTGAAAAGTCTCCTCAATGTTCCTTTCTCCCTTCATTGGCTTATGCAGCCTCCATGAGGCGTGGCAACGTACTTGAAGGACTCGAGACGCGGTACATCTTCGGAAACAATTCTTGTGCGAATCCTTGTGTCTCTTGGTTTTCCTTTCCGAGTGGCTGTCCGCTCTCATCAACGTCGACACCGTCCAACTTCTCTCGCTTATTCTTAGTTCCTATCATCTTCGCCGCCTCCGTAGCCTGGGCTCCCTCCATAGGACCCGCCATCGTTGCCATCTTCTCCTCCTCCTTCTTCACTAGGTTGTTGGATACAATATTTCCAGTTATCCTTCTCGCACGGGGAGTCGATCTTGGTGTTGCAGGGTACGCTAAACGGCAGGGTACAGTGCATCCCAGCACTCAGGGAACAATGGGTGCACCATTTCGAGTCCGAATTAGCATTGCATCCTCCACAGGTGATGACACTCGTGGCGGCAGGGGAGGGCGGAGGTGAAGAACTGGTTGTGTCCGTGGTGGTGCTGGAGGGACAGGGCATGGCCAAGGCCGTGGCCACGACGGCGAGGATACCCGATATGTGTGATATCATTAGGACGAGCATTGCGGGTGCTGGTAGGATGTATTTGGTTGTGCGCTGTAGGTGTATTTGCGGGCAAAACGCTGATGAAACCAGGGTAGTGTTCTTAGACAAGGCTGGGCCCAGCGTAGGCGGTCTTTGTGGAAATCCAACAGCCGACCTCCCGGGGAAATAGCAGTGACCGGGTAGGAATGCTTGTCCGGTTGCAGTATGTCGCCAGCGATCTCGTAGTTGCAAGTTTTGACGCACAGAATTCCGTGACCATCAGGAAGGGCAGTTCGTTTAGTGACGGGAGAGACAGTGGAGAGGTAGACTAGTGTCATCGAAAATAAAGCAGGAGCCGGGCACGTCTTATATCTTCTATTTCTGAAGATGACTGACAGCGGCTCAGGTCTACGAAGGTTAAATGCCTGCTCCGGCAGTTCAGTGCTCACGAATTAGCTAGAGAATCTCGAACGCAGCCGGATGGCACATATTTCTGTCTTGTCCTCACCTTGATGTCCGTCTTCCCGTCTGGTTGCAACCTGTTTGGGGCCAAGCGCCGACAATGATTTGATACCGATAACACCCGTTAATCAACTTTGGATTTGGATATTCGAATTTTGTTGTCTTTTGGTGGATTCTGCGACGCTGGTATCAGAAGCAGGATGTCTACCTATCTAGTGTTAATGCCCAGTGTGTGCATGATACGGCCCATGTGTGGACTGAGCAAAGAGCAGTCATCCAGGATTGTAAGTCTGCGAGGCAGCTTTGTATTGTTAGTATTCTTAAAGTCATTTCTTACTGCTTCTCTTCACGGCTTCTAATGTGAACCTAAGGTGACCCGGCCACCCACACCCCGTACAGCCACTCCCAGAATGGCGAGTTAATGTCGTGCTCCGCAGTGCTAGGTCATTTCCATGGATATAGCATGACTAACCCTGTAAATCGAGGTCCACTTATTCAAGTGAAGCTCAACGCTGGAACTTGGGCCGTAGTCACGAGGGGAATTCCAAGTCTGCCAGTAAGACCCCAGTATTGTAGTGGTCTTTAAAGCCCATGAGCTTAATATCTAGCTATAATCACACGGAGATAGAAGACGCATTTGTATGGATCTTGCGCCACCTGCTCATGCCATACCCTCCTGCCTCCGCCTCGTCACTCAAAGACATCGCCATCCTCCCTTAAGCCGTCCCAATACCGAACCATGTTAGTGTAACACCTTCCCAAATGACCGAGACGCCGATGTAAATGTCCGTATGTCAACAATCCCAGTAGGGTAAACGGGAAAAGGCAGGATCTCTGTACTCAACTGGGAGGGGAAAGTTGACAAATGATTAGGATTCACCATCTCATTGCTCCTGGTCAGTGTCTTCGTTGGCCATTTCGACATCTTCATCCTGCGGCGCCCTCTTAGAAGGATCAGAAGAGACAGGGGTCTTGGGGTTGGCCCCGGTGTCCTCGTCAGCATCAGGCTCCGTCTTGACATCCTTATCGGCAGCGGCACTCTTGGAGTTACTCTCGGCCTCAGTTCCCGCCTCGACTTCTTTAGAAACCTCCTCCTGCCTATCGCCGGTGTCCTTCTTGGCTGCCTCTTCCTTGTCCTTCTCCGCTTCCCTCTCCTCTTCCTTCTCCGCTTCCTTTTCCTTCTCAGCCTCGTATTCGTCCTTTTCCTTCTTGTGCTTTTCTAGCTCGACTTGTTCGCGTTCGTGGAATACCTCCTTTTCGTCATCCGTTAGGTTTTTCCAGGCCGTGGCCAGCTCTTCCTCGACGTTTATCGAGGCCGCGGGGCTATCGTCATCGTCCTGTTGTTCCTGCTTGTCCTGTTTGGACTTTAGTTCATCGCGCATCGTGTCGGCGTACATCTCGAAGGCGGTCTGGGGTTTCTTTGGTGACTGCGGTGCCATGGCCGAGGAGGCACCGTTCGTGGTCGGGCCGGTGTTGGTTCGCAACGATGGGAGGTCCTTGTGGTGGCCATCCTTGTGTTCTACAGGGTGGGAAAAGGCATCAGAGCTGGGAGACAAAGTCGCCAGGTTCTGGTTGATAAAGGTAGAACCTGCGACGGGGTTGGCTTCAAAATTTTGCAAAATGGATGGCTTTCTATGACCTCTCTTAATTCTCAGGGGTTTCTCCTTTGGCTGGGTCGAAGCGAGAGGCTCATGTTAGCGCGTGTAAAGGAGAAAGCGAAAGTATTTGTTCTGGACACGTACAGTTGGTGGCGGGCTGGGACTGCCTTCCGAGTCCTCAACATTTGTGCTTGTCCTCTTGGAGAGCTGTTCCAGCAGGAATGAGCGCTCGACGCGCAGCTTGTCGACCTGGCGCTTCAGGCGGGAGATTCTCAGCTTGGTGGCATCATTGACATCCTCAACTTCCTTAGATCGCTGCTTCAATTCCATGCATTTTCGGCGGTAAGCCTCTTCGACGGTGGGCGGCAGAACTGGCGGAGCGCCTTGAGAAGTTGTCGGAGGCGACGGGTTAGTAGGAGCCTTTCGCTTGGGCATTGTTACGAGCGTGCGTGTAGGTGTATGCGCGCGACAATGACAGTGGAGATGCTAGAATCAAGGCAACAATCCCCTCCGGTCCTGCAGGGTACGTAGTCGATGGATTTAATGGAAGATTGCAAGGCAGTGGGAAGGGTGGTGTGTGAGAATAGGTAGAGACAAAATTCAATGTGTCCAGGAGGTAGTGACTTGGTGTAGCGAACGGCTGCGGAAATTGAGAGATGGATGCGAAAAAACAAAAAAAAGCGGATGCGCAGGGGATAAGATAACGAGTTTCAAAGCGGCTGGGTCATGCGGGCTCGGGCTGAAGTATTGGAGTCTTGTGCTCTTAATTCTCCAGGTTCGGGTTCTCAGGGCAGGTGGAATCCACTCACTTGACTTGCTGGGGGCCATTTCGGATTTAGACTCTCTCCCACTGTTCGCCTCACTTCCTGATCCTTCTGAAAATAATCCTGACAAGGTGTAATTGTAGTGGGGGGGTACTCGGCGGGTATATAGAAAAGTACGGCTCGGAACAGAGAGTATGAAAAGACGGATGCCTTCTTCCTTCCAAAAGCCAATAGCCAACACGGTCGATCGGTCGTACCTCTCGCTGCAGCCAAAATTGTACCTCGGGTTGATAGAAGCTGTCAGTCGCAAACTCAAAGTAGCCAGTCCGGAGTTTTTGTTTTGAAAAAAAAATTATAAAGGAAGAAGATCAAAAAAGAACTAACGATGATTATTCAAAGGATTGTGTTTCAAAGAACAAGACGCTGCTATTTGCAAGCCAGCCATAGAATCCACCCTCCTTTGTCTCCAGCTGGGCAGCTGGCCCGCGGTCTTGCAGGGCGCAACAATCAGCTCCTGTCCGCTCCATCCCACTTAGACTAACCGTGACCTCACTAGTAAGGGCTCGGAACCGGTACAGGTGCTGGATCAATGTCCTACCAGCGCCGATGCTAGATCTCATTGGCTTATACGACAGATCCCTGCTCATATATGTTCGAGTCCGGCAGTGGCAGGCTGCACCCACCTGCCAAAGGAAGTTGTAATCGGTACGTACCTGCCTACCCACCTACCGCCTAGCTGTAGACCATAATTTTTTTTTGGAGCTTCCACCCAGAACTTCCTACACTACCCCAGAACATTAGCGATACTCCATTCTGATCCCGCCATCACCGAACCGCAGCCATGTCTCTAAATATCCCGAATGCCCCGAACGCGGGCTTGTTCAAAGGAGGATATAACAAGTAAGCTTGGTTTCCTGCCGTGAAATTAGCCCATCAGTCCACACCGTCAAATGCCAATGCTAGTGCCCCTCACTGACCCTTCCAACCCTAACTAGCTACGATTCTGAAGATGGAGCTGTGTTGAGAAATATCGATGCCTGCCAAGCGATCGCCTCTACCGTACAGACCTCCTTGGGTCCGTACGGCCGCAACAAGGTGGTCATTAATCATCTTCAAAAGATGATCTTGACCTCTGATGCCGCCACCATCCTTCGCGAGCTCGATGTCGTCCACCCCGCCGCCAAGCTGCTCGTCATGGCCAGCCAGCAACAAGAGGCGGAAATGGGTGATGCGACAAATCTGGTCGTCATCCTGGCTGGTGAGCTGCTTAAGAAGGCCGAGGACCTTCTGCGCATGGGCCTCAAGACGTCTGACATTGTCCAGGGTTATGAGCGTGCCCAAAAGTTTGCCCTCGAGACTCTGGAGGAGCTCGAAGTCGACAAGGTCGAGGATATGCGCAGCCAGGAGGAACTCAGCAAGGCCATCCGCACTGTCGTCGCCAGCAAGCAGAATGGCGACGAGGATGCACTAGCTGACTTGGTCGCTGAGGCTGTTCTCGCGGTCTTGCCGAAAAACCCTTCCATGTTCAATGTCGACAACATCAGAGTGGTCAAGATCATGGGTGGGAGCTTGAGGCAAAGTCGAGTTGTCAGGGGAATGGTTTTCCCCAAGGAGCCGAATGGGTCTGTCAAGAAGGTCCAAAAAGCCAAGGTCGCAGTCTTCTCATGTCCTCTTGATATTTCTCAGACCGAGACCAAGGGAACTGTGCTACTTAAATCGGCCAAGGAGATGCTGGACTTCACAAAGGGAGAGGAAGAACAGCTGGAAGCCGCTATTAAGGAGATCCACGACGTCGGACTGAGGGTTGTGATTGCAGGGTCAACCGTCGGCGAGCTAGCCATGCACTACTTCAACCGCTACGGAATTCTCGTCATCAAGATCCTCAGCAAGTTTGAACTCCGCCGGGCATGCAGAGTCGTTGGGGCCACACCTCTTGTGCGTCTTGGTGCTCCGATGCCCGACGAGATGGGCAATATTGATGTTGTTGAGACTCTTGAGATTGGTGGAGACCGGGTGACAGTCTTCAGACAGGAAAACGAGGGAACGAGGACGGCCACTCTAGTACTCCGGGGTGCTACCCAGCAATACCTTGATGATGTGGAGCGTGCAGTGGATGACGGCGTCAACGTTGTGAAGGCTATCACTAGAGACCCCCGACTGGTCCCCGGGGCAGGTGCAACAGAGATAGAACTAGTCAAGAGAATCCAAGCTCTGGGAGAGACAACGCCCGGCATCCCGCAGTATGCTATCAAGAAGTATGGCGAAGCCTTCGAGGTTATTCCCCGGACATTGGCAGAAAGTGCCGGTCTCGACGCTACCGAGGTGCTGAGCAGATTGTACGCTGCCCACCACAAAGGCGAGGAGCTCGTTGGTGTCGATATTGAGGTACGTGTGCTCCCGGAACTATACGGCAGGATTATTTTTTGCTAACTCGTGAACTAGAACGACGATGACACGGGCATCCTCGATGTAGACAAGCGGGGCATCCTTGATCTCATGGTCACTAAGCACTGGGCAGTCAAGCTTGCCACGGAGGCTGCGCGAACAGTTCTTTCAGTGGACCAAATCATCGTCGCCAGGCAAGCAGGCGGGCCGAAGCCGCCAGGGCCCAACCCCAACTGGGATGAAGATTAATCAAGTCGTGTGTGGGGTATAGGGACAGGACCGGGACATCCTAAAAGTCGCGTGTTCATTTTTCTGGCGTTGTGCGGGTTTAGAAAGAACCACTAGATATCCCAAAATGCAGCATTTTCCAAAATGCCTCCGGGTATGAAGGCGACAACCCTACACGATAGTCTTTCACCGCGCATGTAACGGTATTTGATGTGTGAGTTACGATGTCAGATCTCCGACATGTTTATCATCATATGTGTATGTAAAGGTGTATGTACTGTTCGTCGGCATTCCTTCGCCCGTAAATTCCATCCCCCTTCAACACTCCACTTTGAAGCTGGGAAGCATAGCTGGCAGGTCTATGCAAACAGTAGTATCACCTGCGCCAATAGCGAAAAGTGTTCGCCTTCCCCTAAATTGTAATGGCTGGAGGCCCAAAACTTGGAGGTGCAGTTTCCCGGGTTGACTTCGATACTCGATTCACCGGGGAATAGGGTCCCGGCGATGAGCGGGAGACGAGGTGAGGAGCCCACGCCAGCGGTTGCGGGTGGCTGGTATGGGCATCGCGCAAGAGGGTGAGCGGAAACGCACCACTCATTTTGGGTATCTGCTGGGGGGGGGACGCCTCTAGCCGCGATGGTATAATGGGTTAGACTGGGGGGTGGGGGGGTGGGAGGGTGAGAGAGGCAGAATATACCAGAGCATGGACTTGATATGTGCCATGGTTGAATGTTCGATTGGGGTGCTAGTAACTTGATTTAGAGAATGTAATATGCGTACCGACCCATGTTGAAACACGCCAAGGATACTACATACATACTTACCTGCTAGGTATTCATACACAAAGGCTGAGGAGGGGGAGAAAAGGCTCTAATCATAAATTCTAGTTCTATCAGAATGTAATATTCTACATTACATACAGAAGAAAACAGGCATGATTTAGGAAGGGTTTCTAGGCACTATATCTGAGTTACGATTATCAGGTCCCTAAATGGCCATGTTTTGCGAACAGTTTTGACAAGGGGCCCCAAACAGGTCAACTACACTATAAGTACCAATCTATAAACTCCATCTCAGAACAGCTTGTGGTTCCATTGTGGTAATTAGGAGGATTCCGGGTCAGGTTAACGCACCACGCCACTCAGTAAGTACCAAAGAGGTACGGTTTTTCCATTCCGCGGGCTGGACAATTCCGTGGCGACATGTCTGCCGCATTGCTTTCAATTAGGGGTGGCAGCCTCATCATTACTTCTCATCGATGACCTTCGTCTCGATTCTAAAGCCAGAAGGTGCCAGTCGGTCAATGAATGGCTGGCCGAGGCAAGCTGGAGTGTATACTCCTCCTTCTAGCTCCAGGTCGTCTTCGAGGATGGTCAGAGCTGCTTGAGCAAGTAGTGTTCCCGTCACTACATGAAATATTAGAACTTAATGGATCATGTTACGCGAGAGAGAGAGAGAGAAAGAGGCGGCATTTTTGCTTACGGTAATACATGCTTCCAAAAAATATGGCTCTGCCATAAGCCTGTTTTCCCGCTCCCTTCGTCTCCTTGCCACCTTCCTCGATGTCCGGCCAAGCCACGCCACGGAACTCGACCTCATCCTTTGCGGCCTCCTCCTTCGTAGGTCCTTCTCCGGGTTGGTAGATAAACCGGCGGATGAAGGTCCTCAGTGAAGGCAGGAGGAAAAGCAGTAGCGTGGCAATGGCGAGACTGAAATGTATGTACAGGCCTGTGAGCACGTTCCGCGTCTTCAGGTACTCGTGCACGACGAATTTGGGCCCATACGCCTGCTTCTGCCTCGAAGGGATGCTCTTCATGAGACCCCAGGAGCGACCGACGATGGCGGTGTCGGTGGAGGCCGTGACGGAGGTCGTGAGCTGCCCCAGGTTGGGAACGACGCGGAGACCGAAGATCTTGGTGAATAAGCCCTCGTTGCTTACGGGGCCAGGGTGTGGAACGGGAGAGAGCGTAAAAGGGGTGAATGACTCCTTGATCTCTTGTAACGTGAATTCGTCAAGGATGCTCAATACTGTGTCCAGGGTCCCTCCCGAGGGGACAGAGACCAGCTTGTGCAAGCTTATGACCGTCTCCTTCGTCTTGGCTCCAAACTCGATGCGGTTTGTCTTGACGAGAGACCACGCCATGAGATCCGAAGGAGCAGATTCAACTCCGATCTCGGGTATCATAATGGCTCCCGTCATCTTTGCCGCAGCTTCGTACTTCTTGATCATCTTGTGCACGTAGGGGACTTCGCCCGTGACGTCCAGGTAGTGCGTGCCATTCTCGGCACACGCCTTGAAGGCATGCTCACCGTACCTGGCGTAAGGACCAACGGTGGTGATGAGGATACATGTTTTCTTGGCAAGCTCGGCGAGAGAGTTGCTGTCAAGATTGCAGATCTCAATAGCTATCGGGGAACTAAACGTTAAAAACAAACACATTGCCAAGGTGGTCGTGAATAGTTCAAAATTTTCATATGGACGATGGCGACCGCTTACAAGGTTGGAGTCGGTCGGGGTTGAGAGCTTTGATTTCTTCAACCACCTTCTCGAGTTTCCCCTGAGAGCGTCCTGCCACTGCCCATTTCAGGTTGGTCGGGAGGTGGGTGGTAATGTGTTCTGCAGTCAGCTTTCCAGTGTATCCTGTTGGTGTAGTAAGATTTGAACGGGTTAGAATCCATCAGACGGGAAGGATCATTTGTGACACCAATAGAAATGGAGTTTTCAGATAGTTAGTTGTGCATACCCGTTGCACCAAATACCACCACATCATAACCCCTGCCGTGGTCTTTGAGCGTCATGCCTGTAGTAGTTCAACCTAGTAGTATGTAGTTCCGGATTTGGGTATAAGTTTCGTGTATGAATGTAGCAGTATACAGAATTATCAACGGCAGAGTAGCAGAGTAGCGAGAATTAAAAACACGGTGAGTATAAGTCAACAGCAGGAAGCTAGACGGCCGGTGTTTTTAAAACATGGACGCCGTCGGCCGTTTAGTCCCTCCGAGGCGGCACAAGCTACTAGTACTAGTGGCAACAGCTTGAGTTGGACAAAGTGGCAACCTGTTCGCTCCTTCCCACTGGGCATGGTTGGGGGGCCTTTTGCTTCCCCCCAGTTTTTCTTTTGAATAAGTAAATGGTTCCGAAGTGTCTGATAGTGGCATCTAGCGTCTCGTGAAGGCCGTTGCGATTACTGATCCCAGTCGGGGAAGTGTGTATTGTGTTGGGAGGCTTGATCCCGTTGATCCAAAACCAACTATATCAAGCCTGTGATTCTTTTAACGCTGTGAGCAGCGTGAAGTTGAGATGCCGAGGCAATACCCATATAAATTGTTGGGAAACACCCCGTAAATGTCGTGATATCATCAAACCATGTAAACTTTAGAGGAGATTTTAACCATCATGATGTGGCTCTTGAAAACCAGGATAGCAAGGAATGAGCTTGTGACACGAGTTGCCGCCAACAGCTGTAGGAAGCAGGTAACACAATACTATGTATGTAAGCTTCACCTCGAGTGCCGAGGCTTGGGCGAAATCGGACCTTTGGAAGAAATAATTATGCCTTAGAAACAAGGCATGAAGTCTAGGAAGAATCATAAAACCGTGAGGTGTGCCTTATCGTACAGGCTTATCAATAGCGGGGCTTGCATCGGGTTTTGACTTACTGCCCTAAACGACCACACAATTCTCATGCCGCTCCGAGAATTGACAACCCACCAAAAAAGTCCACGGAACCTTTGCAGCCTCCAATCCCAAATCCCGGGTGCCCGTTTCGCCGTCTACAACCTCCATCTACCATACCTCAAACATCCCCATTTCCACACATTCAAGATGACCAAGCGCACCAAGAAGGTCGGCGTTACCGGCAAATACGGTACCAGGTAGGTTTTTTCAGTCGACGACTGCCGCCTCTCTGCCCTCCAATCGACTCGGTCGCCCTTCGAAGCCACAGCTCGAAGACTTGTCCAAAGACTGCCCTCTCGATGGGGATTGATTCCATGGTGATTTAGAGCGCTGGAGGCTTAGGGGAGAATAATGAGAGGCTAACTGGTATCTTTCCAACTCTCTAGATATGGTGCCTCCCTGCGTAAGCAGGTGAAGAAGATGGAAATCACCCAGCACGCCAAGTACGTCTGCACATTCTGCGGCAAGACCACCGTCAAGCGCCACTCGACCGGTATCTGGAACTGCAAGGCCTGCAAGAAGACCGTTGCTGGAGGAGCCTACACCGTTGCGTATGTGGACTCCAACTCCCTAATACTATTTAATGAGTCAAGATAGGCACCCACATCCATCATCGAGGAGAGCGAAGGAGCTTCTAGGATGAGGGGAGCACTCGGCATCAGCATCTGGACACGAGTTGACAATGACTGGATACGCTAATACTTTCTTCTTCGTACAGCACACCCGCTGCCGCCGCCATGCGATCGACCCTCCGACGATTGAGGGAAATTGCTGAGGTGTAAAGGAAGGGAGGCGACGTCAAAAGGTTATCATTTAGGCTGGCACTGGTTGACGATGGATTCGGATTCATTGCGCGTTTGGTTTTCACGGTGTACCGGATCGGGCTCTTAAACGGACATGGCATGCATCTTCCCGACGACGGCGACCCATATTGATGCGGTCGTACGCTTCTTTCGACCTTTAACAATGCGTATAGAGGTCATCATCAACAACACTCCATCATTTCCCCCGGACGCCAAATGTGACTTGAGAACAAGACACAACCTAGTTCCTGCAGTATCTTTTGCTCTGTGCTCTGTATTCTAGTGCTATGGACTGGGCGGGTAAGCTCTGCCGTGATTAGTAAAGGTGCGATTCCCTGTATGTGTGCGGCATGGTTTGTTCGTCTGTTAAGGGGTGAATACCTGGGGATCCAGTTCAAGTTGGGCTCGCGCTGAGAAGCCATAAACTCATAGATGAGAGTAGGGCCTTGGAAGCCCTCGTTGTTGGACAAGTTTTGACTTTCTTCTTGTGTTCTATCTCAGGAAAGCTCTAGAATAGTCTATCAAAGGCCTACGTCTAGCCTGTACCCATAGCCAAAAGTCGTAACATGAAATGCACCCGTAAGATAAAATGAAACCACAGCGCTTCCCATAATGCAAGTGCTTAATCTGTAGCGACTCCCAAGTCGCTAACCTTGTCCACGTAGAAGGCTGGTCTTGTTACCGCATCTTCCTTCTCGAAATCATGCTTCTTCATTACACCCGTCAAGACAGCCAGTGTTCCACCTAGCCGTCCATCGATACCGAATTTGATATCCGTCTCTAGCCTATCACCCACCATGCATGTTCGTGCCCTGTCAAGCTGGAACTTTCCTTCGACAGCATCCATCATGGCCTGGCTTGGCTTTCCACAGGCCACGGGCATCTTGCCCCCGCCAACCATGTTAGCTAGCGGGATGGACGACACCGATCCCGCACCAGGGAAGAACGAGTGGTTCATGGGCAACGTGGAGTCCGTGTTTGTAGCCATGAACGTCGCTCCCGTTCTTAGGTAGGCGAACGCAGTAGAGAGCTTGAGGTAATTGATGTGGAAATCAAGGCCGCACAGAACCAACCCGACGTCCGGATCCAGCCCCGTCCCATCCGCCAGCGCCTTGAAGTCCTCGGGCGTGATGTCCCTCCTCAGGGCCGGGTCGGTTCCGCCGAGGAAATCAACGTTTTCGGAGGCAAGCTCCGTTTCTATGCCCGCCTCGCCGATGACAAAGACTTTGGGCTTTGGCTGGGAGGCCTGCTTGAGGACGCGCGAGATGTATATCGCGCTGCTGTAGGCGGAGCCGAACACGTCCTCCACGGTCGCGGGGATGTTCAGCGCGGTGAGTTTTTTGAGGTAGTCTTGCCGGGATTTTGTCGAGTTGTTGGTTACGAAGACGGTGCGCTTGCCTGTGGGTTGGAGAGTAGTGAGTTAGTTGGACGGGGCTGGTTGAAGCGTGAGATCTTCATCTCAGATCAATCCCAAGTTGACGGTGGTGGATGTGGCAGCAGCCCGCTTCCTTCCTACGCAGATGAAGCTCTCTCTCGTTTTCTATATCAAGGGTCAGATCCGCCCCCCCTCCCTTCACGTTTTACGCACCCTTCTCATGAAGCATCTGTATGGTGTCGATAACGCCGTCGAAGACGTGGTCACCCGACCAGAGCACTCCATCGCAGTCGAATAGGAAGGTCTGGAAGGCATCTCTTGTTAGCCAGCACATTCACTCTCATTCTTGCCCCTTTCGAGGTTGGCAAGTGGCGTAGCAGCATTTTCCTCGTCGCGAAACTTTGGTGTCGGTGAGTAACGGCGAGTGAGGCGGGTCGATATATTAAGGAAATGACTCACGTCGAACTTGTCTATGAACTCGTTGATGGCGGCCTTGTCGCCAGTGAGATATTTTGGCGATGACATTTTCTGCGCGTGAGCCAGTTCGCCAGTGGTGGAGGAGTGTCTAATGAACTAAGATAACTGCACGATATCATAGAAAATCTTATATTAAATGGCGATTTGAGAATTGAGAGATAAGACGAAATTTTCTATATGAGTGAGATATTAACGGCCTAATTCTCGCTGTAGATTGTATACCTAGTCGCGAAGCTTAGTACACAAAACTCGTCCCAAAACTGCAGGGGTTCACTCTAAACCCCTGTGTGTGTCCCTTCGGTGCTGTTGCTTGATTTCACACAGCAGCCGGCCAGCCCTGTCCGGCGTCTTGGCGAACCGATAATGTCGCAGACTGCGACTGCTAGGAAAATTCACGACTCTCGATAATGTCATTACTTTGCACGTAGCCGAATATAATCCGTAGAAATGAGAGAAGAAGAGTCACGCAGGCCAGCAGTCCTCACTCCTACTACGGAGTCGGTCAGCTTACACCGCTTGCCTATAAGAACGATGACGCAATGATTAAGGCTCGCTCTGCCGAACAAAGTCATAGTTATCGCCAACACGGACAGAGAAGACCCATGCGCCGGAGCCTGACGACCGGAGGGTCCGCCTATGAGAGTGGGTGGCAAGGGCGTTGTTATAGGCACGGTTTGACTCGCCAGTTCCAACCTCTTAGGGTTATGAGATAGCCTATAGCGGCGAAAAGCAAGTGGACCTAGGATCCGTCTATACATCCATACTGACATATTATTCAAGCACCCGAATGTCCAACGCAAGTGCCTCTGCAGTCTAGACCATGTCAAACCTCACGCTTCAGGTGAGTCAGCCCAACAAGCGGGGTCAACTTCAAACTCCATTTCCGTCCCCGCTGGAAAACAACAGCTTCCTGCTGTTGAACCGGACTGCAATCCCAGGCCCTCCGTCACGCAGCCGGGGACACATGGATGTCATCCCGGAGGGTGGTACCTGAATATTGTACATTGCGAGAGAGTTCGGTTTCCACACTGTGGCTTTACGAATCTTCCCGAATCTAGGCAGCGGTTAAACCCATCAACAGGAGTAATGAGGGCAAAGCGCTTTGGGCGGCTGTTTTATCAAAAACACCTAAACATATGGCGTGCAGGTTATCGGAGTCCGTCTCATTTGAGGAACTCTCGTGGGGTCGCAACACCTCGATAGATCATCAAAAGGCTGCTGTAGAAAGTATCTTCCGAACTTAGAAGGAAGTTCCACTAGTGAAGTCTCTCGCCATACTTGGGAGGTACTATAGGTTCGTCATTCCTCTCTCGTCCTCCCTCTGCACCGAGACACGCGGTCCCTGTAGCCTGTAACCCCCAAGCCCCCGAAGTTCTCCGTAAGCGAAAGGGAGCGAGGGATAAAGCTTAGAGGGGATTCCCAAGCCGAGTCGGGTATATACTGTACACCTTTGACTCCAAACAACCAGGTATGGGTTGTGGGTACTGTGTACCACTATATTGTTCGGAACGAGGAGCAAGTAGGCTGTATGGATACTTGTCTCCAAATCTTGCTCCATTATTAACCAGCCTCCGAGGGGAGCCCTAAAACCCCTAAAGAAACCCACATTCCCGCGAGCCGAATCGGGCGGTCGCCTTACTCCACAAGTAGACTACGGAGCTCCAGGGAATAATATCTAGCACAACACAAAACCGAGGTTTGAACCGAATAATATTGAAAGGATCGAGGGCCGAGAAAAGCGGGGGTCAGCTAGCTGGCCGTCCGGGTTGTTGTCCATATGTATGTTGCTGTGTGGAAGTTCATGATTGGCTGGTTATGGACTGTGTGTGACCGTCCAGTTGAGGACACTATTTCAACATTGAACAGTGGCAAAGGAAATCAAAGTAGATAGAGAGCCTGAACCAGGCTCGTTTGGAGCTTGATTAGAAGCCGGGAGATAGCAGCGTGAGTTGAAGGGAAAAAGGGGCGACTAGAGTCTTGTGACCGCATCAGTGACCGGAGAGAATCGATACTCCGTAGGAAGGGGGTTCTCAACATCAGAAGGGTGTTGGGGCAAATTTACCAATACTGGCCGGCAGTTGGTGGTGCGTTTTCTAGTCTCGGGGGCTTGCCAGAGGACCTAACAACATCGGTGGTGTAGATGATCCGAGCCGATAGCCACAGCATGATGCTCTGGTGGCTGATGTGGTCCGGGCGCCATTCCACCCTTCTTTCTCTCTCCAACTCAACTCGGCATCTTTTTCCTCTACCCTTAAATGCATCGGGCTAACCAGACTAGATCTTCGAGCCTCTCCACCTTTGTAGCTGTGTTGTGCAGCTATCATTTAGGTCCCCCCCCCCCCCCTAAAAAGACATCAATTCTCCAGAACGTTGCACCAAATTAACGACTTTTTACACCCAATATTACCTCCTCTCCAACCTCTTATCATATTCCTTCTTCCTCCCTGCATTTAAGTCCATCCCCCCCAAAAAAACCAAACTTCCTCATAGCAGCCGAGATCGTCAACGTTCAATTCCATCTTTACTCACCCAAGGTTTTGTTATAAAAACAAAACCTCGAAATCCCATCCTGGACACATATGAAAAGAATTGCCGCTCAAGACAATTTCATGATATCCTCCCTAGATCAAACAACCAAAATCATTCTCATGCAAAATGACAGATTCCGCTGAACAGTGTATCATTTGCCTCGAGAATCTCGATGGTGGGCCGCCCGACCCCTCCGCGTCTGGCCTCTCAGCGTGTGCACAGCCTGAAAAAGCTGCTAGCGATGGGGGTGTTTTAGTGGCGGCGCCGCTTGCGGCCACCACCCCGAACCCTGCACATCCAGCCGCTGCACCGGAAGCTTCGACAAGCGAAAACGCTGCTCCATTCGCCGATCTACAGTCGGATACCACCACACCCACCGGCAGCGAGTCCTCCGACAATGCTCACCACGCCAACAAATCTACCATCGTTGCCGTCCTCGAAGAATGTGGACATCAGCTTCACAACGAGTGCCTCCGAGCCTGGACGGCTAAGGCTAACAGCTGTCCTATTTGCAGGCAGTCCTTTAATATTGTCAACGTATTTGATCGTGTAGGGGGTAAGTACATATCATCACCCCTCCGTCCTCTTTCCTGCTTCTTTCCCAGTCTCTCCCCTGTGCCCGCATGTCTCACCAAGATCAGTTTTGCTGACCCGAGCTTCTTTGTCATATAGGAACCAAACTCTCAACTTATCTCGTCGCCGATAAGAAACAAACGTTTGAATGGGATCCCACCGGATTTATTTTTGAGGAGGAGGAGGAGGATGAAGCCGTACCAGAAGTTGACGAGAGGCCATGCGTAGTCTGTGAGAGCTCCGGGAGGGAAGAATTGCTCCTCTTGTGTGATAATTGCAATGCCCCCTATCACAGCGACTGCGTAGGCCTTGAACTTCTTCCTCGAGGCGAACATTGGTACTGCATAGAGTGCGAAGACTTCGTCGACTGGGAAAACCCACAACAACACCAAGAATTTGTCCCCATTAGTGCAGCGAGGAGTGCTGCCAATCGCAGCCACTTCTTTCCTCGTACTCGCGGTGCCGTCAGGCGAGCTAGATATCATGCTCGGGGTGATCCTTGGCGTGGTGCATGGGGCCAGTTCACCGAATCCGTGTACGAGGCCCTTGATATCGATCTCGACTATCACGATACCGAGGATGACGACCTCGAAGTATATCGGCGCGCCGAGCAACTGCGCGAGAGGGAGCATCGCGAGTATGAGAGATGGCAGCAGCGACTCAACATCGCCACTCGAGCCGGTGCTAGGGACGTCTTCCAGAGCAGTATGCCAAATCCCCATGCTACCGTTCCTTCAGTTTCCGACCCCCCCAGAGAGACACGTGAAGAAATACAGGCCTGGCGAGACCTTGAGAGGGCGAAGGACCAAGAAAACGAAAGATCGAGCCGGAAGCGGAGGGCGTCCCCTGATTCCGGAGCTCAATCGGAGCAGCAACCCGAGAGGAAGCTCAAGCGCCCTAGGACCAGGAGACTACCTCATGTCCCTCCACACCCGAATACAACCGACACTACATCATCGTCAGCGGGTCCATCAGCGGGTCCGTCGGCTCTGGGTGCGTCGATGGCTCTTCCTTTGAGGCCTGAAATCAGTATCCCAGCCGCCCAGGTGCCAATGTCGCGCCCTCAACCTACTCCTATTGACACAGCGCCCACCTTTCTCTCCTCCCTTCTGCAGGAAATAAAGACACACCCGATGTCTGACGAGGGTAATAATGCTCGCGGTGTCTCGATCAATGGGCGTACTTCGTATATCGACTCATCGCCGGCAAGCTCGCCATCGCCTTCAGCATTCAGCTCACCCGCAATGCCGGCCTCTCCGGGACCAGTCGAACGCCCCATTTCCCCGACCGTGCCCCTTCGCAGCCACATTGCACCCAAATACCCACCTGCGAACTATCGACCCAATGCTGGCCATCAGCATAGTGACTCGGAGGCCGAAGCTGTTCGATCATCACGCAGGTCAGCCCCCAAGCGACCGGGAGCAGGTCGCTCCCGCTCCCAAGATGCATCTTCGCGGCCAATGGCGATCCGTAATGTTCCTCGGGTTAGTGCTGCTCAGCATCGATCTGAGAGACAATACACCAGGGAAGGCTCTCCCACTCTGCCCTTGGAGTTGAAGGAGAGTATTAGCTGTATCGTGCGTGGAGTACTGAAGCCCCACTGGAGGTCCAAACAGCTTACCTCCAAGCAATACGAGACCATCAACCGTGATGTCTCGAGGAAACTGTATAACGATATAGCGCAACCGGGACAGGTTTCTCTTGACGATGCCGCCAAGCAGATGTATGAACGAGTCGCCGCTAGGGAAGTGGAACGTGCTGTTGCAGAGCTGACGGCATAGCTCAAGAATGCAAGGGACGGTGTCGGGCATCATCAATGTGGCGGATTTGTCATTTAATATTGGGCGTTCGAGGGAACTGTAGCAAAGCTGGAAACGGTAGATACCCTAGGTTGATCCTTCTTGACCCACTCGACGGTCGGAGTTGAGGATACTCATGCATGGATGCCTTAATTTTTCTTTCCCCTCGAGTCTTGCTATCATTTGCACCGGCGTTGCATAGAGGGCATCTAGGCAACGGTTGTCTTAGACTATCATATATTTCTTCTTGGCTCGTGGCCTGTCCTGGGCTCCCTCACCTGTACATAGACTCGAAGGAGGAATGAACATATTCTTGATTGCCTCCGTGGCTTAATTAGCAATCTGAGTCTTCTCGAGAGTATGTCGTAGTGGTTAAGCCTCGTGGCTTGGCATGTCCTTCCTTGGCGCATAAAAAACAGGCCCCTCTAAATTGGAATCAATGCCACCTGGGGGATGGGACTCAAGATTAGGGACACGCATCTCGAAGGTAGCCAACTAGGATACCAGCGTCGATGGGCTATGCCACGTCAACACAACCCCTCATAATACTAGGATTATGAGCGTGAGTGGAGGCCGGAGCCCTCGAACATCGTCGGTGCTTGGATAAAGACCAGTGAAAGAGCACCCAGCTGGTGTTTCCTGGCAGCGCACATCGAGGCAAGGGGTCCTTGAGGTGACGAGACGGTTAGTAGCAACCCGGGACAATGCATTCCTGTGTATTTCTCTTGCTATGGGCGCACATGTGCAAGCAACCCTTCTTCTGCAGTGAGCACACAATGCTTCCTTTCAGGCGGGAAAAAAATGTCAGCAGAATCTATCTAACGGCAACCCGGTGGTATGAAAATAACAGGTACAGCTAGCGAAATAAGACTGCAGGACTCGCTCTCGGCACTCGTAAATGATCAGGACGTTCTGGAGGTGGAAACAGGTCTTGATGATAAGGAATGGTGCCTTGTTGACATGAAGAGGAGGAGAAAGAAAATTTCAGAACACGCACAGGCAGAAAACACCTTGAGCACCGAGGTTTGTGGGGTCCTGCAGCCTCACGGCACGCCAAGTGTGTGGCACGTGCGGATGCACGGATCCGACCACCACGGGTGCGCCCGTGATGCGTCAGGGCGGTGTGGCGACGCGATAAGGCGTATCGATTTGCCCCGCCGGCTCATAATCGGCAATACTATTGTCGTCAACACCGCCCCACTCCTATACACTCCTATAGTAGCTGCATCCTGCAGTGGGCAAAATAACAAATCCAATGGACGGGCTAATTTGGTTAGGTAAGCTAATTAACTTTGTTCGCCCATAGCCGAAAATTTTGGATGGCAGCGAAAACACCAGCAGATATCACGAAAGCTCGGCTCTGCATATGAGGAAGCCCATTAAGTCATCATGACAGCACCCAGCAGAGGGGGACAGGCTGTAGCGGCTTTGCTGAAGGGTGGGTTTTCCAATTGGCCCAACTGAACGAGTATACAAGCTAATATATGGGACTTATATTCTCCAGGCTGCTCCCGAACCGTATGCTCAAGATGCTTCCGAACCGCCTCTAGAACACGGCCATTGGGCCTCTGGCCTCGGGTTTCCTCAACGGCTATATCATCACGATCCTACGCATCTACGCCCGTCGACCCAACCAGCGGCGCCACCATACGGGAAGGGCCCCAAGATGGAAGCGGGCCACTTAAACCTCCTCCCACAACAGAGCTATCAGCCGCGGAAGTAGCATCAACAACAGCTCCTTCGCAAGCATCTCCTCCATCTCCTCAACCCGACCTCCTCGAACCCTTCGAGCCCGAAGACCCCGACGATCCACCGTTGCCGAAAAACCTCTCCTACCCAATAATCCCGACAGCCACACACACCCTCTTCGGCGGCATGATCCTGACCCGCCCCCCGCTCCTGACCCGAGCCCTGACCCCCTTCGAAGATTCCTTTTTCCTCTACCAGAAGCGCCTCAACGAGCGGTTGTCCCTCCCCTTCATGCCCGGCTTGTACTTCAAGTCGGACATGGCGCCCCAGTTGGACTGGAGCATCAAGATCCGCCGCCGCAGGATGGTGCCCTCGAGGGAGATCGGGTACTACCAGAAGCGCGGCAGGGAGGCCTGGAACGACGAGGAGCTCGTCGGCTCCAAGCTGGCCAGCAGCGAGCACATATACGCCACCCTCCTCAAGGACTCCGAGGCGCTGGTGAACGACGAGGGCGAGAGGATCAAGAAGGAGGACGTGGTCCCCGCCGAGAAGCCCATGCCCAGGCTGAGCGAGGCGGACCTTAATAACGACACCAAGAGGCTGGATAGAAAGATGGATCGGACCCTGTATCTCATTGTCAAGGACAGGCATGGCGACTGGAGGTTCCCTCATGCGCCTATTGCCATGGAGGAGGCCGTTCATCAGGTTCGTGGCTGCTTACACCTCCCCAATTGCCTTCTCCTTCATTGGAAGCCGCTAGCTCCCATTCGTCAGTTAAAGCTGACCCAAAGTTCTTCCTTGCGCACACAGACGGCCGCCCGTTCGCTCCGAGAACACTGCGGCATGAACATGAACACCTGGATGGTAGGCCGCATGCCGGTCGCGCACATGGTAACGTCGCCCACCATGTCCGAGGAGAACCCCTCCGAGATCAAGCACAAGGGGAAAAAAATATTCTTCCTGAAGGGCCGCATCATGGCCGGCCAAGCCGACATCGGCAAGAACACCCTGGGGCTCAAGGACTTTCTGTGGCTCACCAGGGAAGAGCTCAAGGAGACCCTGCACTACATGTACTTTCGTAAAGTGAAAAACATGATGGCAGACAGGTAGTCGAGGAAGATTAAATAGGAAGAGGGGCGGGTGCTTTATGGGACGGGAAATAGAACAAAAGAAGTGGGCTGCGGGTACAACAAAACAACTCGCTGCTCTCGTGTTATATCATAGAGCAGGGAAGAAGACATCGAGAACTGCTTCTGAGTAGTCTTCATGTCTCGTGTATATCATCACACAAAGTATATCATGTTCTTAAATCACAATCCCTATGCATACTGCTAGGCCAGTCTTTATGAGCCTAAGCACAGAAACAAGATGGTGCCTGCTCGAATCCCCAAGTATCCACCTAGGAAATGACTGCTCGCTATTTTGTGTAGACAAAGTAATAGTGTACAAATTCGCTTCTTTACTGTCTCCGCTATACAGGGTATCTTGACGCTATATATCAATAGCAAAACTAGCCACTATGTACATGATCCCCCCAACCTCGTTGGCCGGAGTAGTACTTGGTAGGCTTGTATAGGGCCGAGTTAGTAGGCTATACAAGCAAAACGAAAAAAGAGATCTCGCTGTTCTCTTCAGCGTCAGATACCCACATCACTGGCGGTGTTGCCAAGAGCCAGTGGTTTTTTTTTCTTCTCGCTAGAATATCAAAGGTGCGTCCTAGGAAATTGCCTGGGTCTTCTCTTACCACGTCTCGATTGTGGCTCAGTGTTTGAAGTGAATGTTCCTTATCTAGTCCTCTAGGTGGATGAGAAACCCGCGTCGGCCAACCGGGATTCTGTTACCATATTCAGCAAAAAGGTACATACCCCATAGAGGCATGTAGCCCTCGTCCTGAGAGTCTACCTTGATATCCTCGATCTTGACAGGGGCGTCCTTAGTCTTGACAGATCCAGCTTTGTCTGATTTGGCGGCTTCAGGTGGCCTAGTAATCTTCACTGGCCTCCTTGGTCCTGGTCGCTGGAAAATTGATCTGGGCCCCATGAAGCCAGCTGGAACAAAGTCAGGAACATCTGCCCTAGGGCCATTGCCATGGTTGTGATGGTTAGTCAGTGAGAATGGGAAGTTGCCGGACATCCTGGCTGCTGGAGGCGGATGACTATGGAAGCGAGACTGAGCAGGCTCTGGATAGTTCATAATATTCAAGCCGGGGATGAAGACAGAAGTTGCCGTATGTCCCTTAGTGGGTTGGAATTGATCTGCTGCGGGGTTCAAGCGCGGCCCCATAAGAGCAGAGCCTAGGGCTTGATGGGCTCCCTGGCTAAACATGGATGCTTCTTGTGCCGTAGATCTTAAATTCAAGTTAGTAGACTGGAACATATATTAGAGGGAGCGTCATGAACATACCGAATGGAGTTCTGCTGCTTTGGGCGGCAGGCGTTCATGCTGCTCCAGCCAGTACGTGCCTGAGTGCCAATGGGAGCACCCACCATAGTATGTGGGGCTGCATCTCTATCCTGTGCCTCCATTGAACAATACTCCGTGATCTCCTTGGACTTGAAAGGACTGGATTCCCAGAATGGATCTTTGGCTCGAGGTGGCAGGTCAGCTTCAGATGTTTCTTCTCTAGTAAAACCTTCCTCTCTACCTTCAGCCGTTCCGGTGTCTGATGCCAACTGACAGGAGACGTGTGTCCTCGGTGGGACAAGAACAGCCTTGTTTGGGTTTGGCAACTTAGGGTTAGCATCTATGGTAAGCTTGAATCCCTGCTTCATAGCTACCACAGCAGTCATGTAGCTGTCGTATCCGGCATCGTGAGCCTTAGTTGACTTCAGATTCGTAGTGATAAAGCAGTTAGAGGTCAGCCAAGCCAGCTTGGGAAACCGCTCATATTTTGATTTCCTGTAGCAAGTTTCGAGGCTCGTTTCTTCAACCATGAGGTTTGATTCCTTGAGGAACATGTACTTGGTGTCGATGACCCTCGGGAACAACTTGTGGATGGCGTGAGTAAAGTCCTTCAGAGACTCTGGGAGAGGTCCAAAGAATGTCTGGTGAATGAAGCAAAGATCATAGAGGCTGTTGTGGGCAATGATGATGGGCTTCCTCTCTTTCAGTCGAGCCTGACTCTCATCAACCACAAGCTTGACCTTGCTTGCAGTCCTCGTCGACAAGCCCATGGTGTTCCACATGTCAGGGAAATAGCTGGCAAAGTCGCCTCCAGATAAAGCCTCAAATAAGAGGGCAGCGCCTGCCATGGTGTTAAAACGAGAACTTTAAAGGAATTTGAGTAACACTACATACCAATATTCTTGGAAACAACCTCCCGTCGCATTTTCTTGGTGTTCTCCATCGTCTAGGCCAGTTAGAGAACGGTTGGTGTGATCCTTGGATCCGAGAAGAGACTCAAAGACATGGTGTACATACCTTAGCTTCATGCAAATGGTCTTTCATGGTAACCTGGACAAAACCTCCCATGGCCCTGGTGGTGCATTGTGGAAACTCCGTCTGGACGGTGTGATGCACAAGCTTAGCCTGTAGCCTACTCAGATCAATCTTTGGTCCCAGACTGATGTTGACATAGCGCCTCGTCCCAATGCCCTTGTCGAGCCAATTATGGACGGTAGCTCGGACTGACTGGCAAAACTCCTTAACTTCGGGGTCATCCAGACAATCAATATCGGTAAATGCAGTGCCATTTCCGCTGATGTATGGCTGGTATGCCTCCCTCTCCGGGCGGCTGAGGTAGGGTACGCCATCTGAAAATGCACTGATAATGTCAAAGCCGTGGTCGCCGAGGAATTCCATGGCCGTGGTTGAAAACGCTACGACTCTGTTGGTTCGTGCGGAGAGGTGATAGGATGCCGCACTGCGCTTACTATCCTTTTGGGTCATGGGGTTGAGCTTCAGATGATACGTCTGACAATCAAATGAGTCTCCAGAATCACCCTTAATGGCTGTGATCCCAACCTGGAGGATGCAGTACGTCTGGGCTGTTTTCTTTGCCTTCTCGTAGGACTCGTCTGTTGTAGTCATGGATGATGTGGGCATGCTGTCTCCATTCCCAACCGTGATGCCCGACATTTCCAAGTCTATCGCCACGAAAGCCGCCTTGGAGATGACATCGAGGATGGGTGGCAAGATGTAGAGGTAGTTGGCGGAGTCGATTTCGACACTCTGGGCCACAAACGACCTGAGTTTTCATATTAGACTCTGTCGCAGGAATAGAGGACCTTCTTTTGGATTCAACTCACCTTTGCAGCAGAGGGTCGAAAAGTTGTGCGTCACTATCCATGCCGACAGATGTTCCAGTTTTGTTTCTAGGGTTAGCGGGGGGGTACAGCGTTTTTATTCGCCCTTCCTGACAGTCTTTGCCTTGAATGATGCGCCTCGCGCCGACGAGGTGGTATTGTTAGTCTATATGAGCTCATCTTGGTCAGTTTCCAAATGTGCGTAGCCTTCTCTGTGCATGGTCTGAATCCAAAGCCAAACAAGAGGCCGGTCTGAAGGATAAGATGGAATCGAAGTATATGGAGAGAGGGGCGCTATTACAGAGCTCGAGGCTTATGAGGTGGAAGGTACGAAGGAATTCATGAAAGCACAGGCGGCCGGATGTGAGCTCTGGGGTGAAACGGGGGTTTGAAGTCAACATACCGGGTTTGTCAAGCACGATTGTCCCTTTAACTTCGCCCGTGGAGAAGGTTGAAGGGAGTTAGGTGCCTTCCGCGACTGCTCCAAGGTAGACGCGAGCGAGGTTTGTGTGTTGTGAACGGGCAATGAAAGGCAATGATGCCGCGGGGCAGAGGTGAAGGCGGAAGGACCAAAGAGTGGAGGTGATATTGGCAACCATGGGGGATAGAAAGCAAGATCAGTGGCCGATAACGATAACAACAGGTTCTTTCCATTTTCAGCCAATCCGTACTTTCCTTATATCGTAAAATGGGACGCCCCAACCGCAGACCCGACCAGCACAACGAAAAACTTCATGCAAAGGGTGGAGCGGAGTATTTCACCATAGACTCTGTTCTTCTCCTCCGTGAGACCCCCTCAATGTACGTCAGCTTGCTTCTGCTTAACTGAGAGCTTATCAAATATGTATGCCAGCAACTAATTTTGGCTCTTGTTGACTGTTCAACTCCAATTTGCAACCTTCCGGGGTCGTGCTCTCAGGCTGCTCTCGCCAGCACTGCTCATCCAGTACCTTGAATAAATTAATGACACTATAGTTGCTTGACCCTATACGCGTCCAAGCTCGTATCAATAATCATCACGTCGGACTACATTTTCGATTCCTCTTTTGAGAGGGTTGAATGACCGCAACCAAGACGCTCTGAAATTAACATTCTATCTTTGGACGAATGAAAGTAGGAGCCAGGATGTCAATGTAGCGACGTGTATTAAGTTGAGACGTCTCATTGAAAAGATGTATATAAAGAGTAGCTCAAAGAATATCCAAGTTTCCTCAATTTTGTGTACGAGAGGTGCGTATAATCTCACACTTTTAACAGCTGCTAGATCTACCTCAAGACAACGCAACAATGTTAACAATATAATGACTCGGACATTATTTTGAGACCTAAAGCCCTCCATAGAAATGGCCCTCCACCGGATCATGGTTTTCGATCTCCTCTGACTCCCGTTTCAACAATTCGGAGAATCATATACGAAGGGCCCATTTGTAAGTATCGTAACATAAGCGTGGAGGGGCCTATTTGCTACATTTAATTAAAATTAAAAGCAAATCCAAAGTCTAATTATCAGATTCGCACTCAGGACCTAATACAGTTCCTCGGCCGCTCGTTTTTAAGTAGGGTTATCTTGTGTCTATCCGCGTGCACAGATACTAATCTCATTTGTTTGCCTCGTTGGCATGTTTTGCAGCTGTGGTTGCAGTCCGAGGTAGGAACAGGAAGCGCAAGTTTGCACTATATGACCCCCACAACACTAGGGTCAAACCGCTGACAGGTGCGTACCTCCACTCCAGCTGGGGACGTCAACGTGGGGGAGTCCTTCACTGAGCCCCAGGTCTTGGCATGTGCTGCGACAACATCGCACGCCGCAACGCACGGCTGGACAATCCACACCAACCATCTTCGGTACTCCCAGAATAAACATCCGTATGACTGGTGCTGGCTCACCTTTCTAGATTCAAATCTCACATTTGGCCTTTCTATGCATGAGGTAGCAAGATAGATCAACCTCGATTTATTGGCGAGCTCGCTGACGACGCATCGGGAGCTGGTTAGTAGCCATGTCTGTCATCCAGGTAGAAGAGTACAGTTCCCCCTCCTCCCCTCCGCCCGATCAAATCCCCAGTCCGATACCCAGTGAGACTGACGAAAGTGGCAATTTCAGCCTAGTGTCCTACAATCTTCGGACGAGCTACCTGAACGAGGTGGCGGATGGAGTCGGGGAGCGCTTGATCACCTTGAACGAAGCATTCCTCAACTCTGCCCCCTTTAAAGCCGCGGGGTGGCGACCGAATCCTGTGCACATCAAGCGAACCCATTCCCCGCCGATCCCGACTGCAATTGCATCCGAGTACTTCCAGGCCCCGCGCGCCGTCGGACTGACCCTCGAGGATGATCAGGAGGAAGGAGGAAGCGTGCTAACGGGAGGAGGCGCCGACGTGCTGGGGCCCGGAGCACTGCTGGCTACGAAGAGGGCTCGTCGGCGGAGGGAGCGCGAGCAGATGGATGATGACGACAGCAGCGACCTCAGCGACGAGAGCGATGACGAGGCAGACCATCGTGCCGCACAGCAGATAAAATTTGCAAAGATGCCTCTTCGGAACCGCAGTGGCTCGTCTCCGATCCAGTCCTCAAATCTCCGCCAGACCACAACGTTGCCTTCGCCTCGCGCTGCCCCTACAGTGCGTCGAGGGTCTCAATCCGCGCTGGAGACTGTGAAAGAGAGGGCGAGGAGGGATACTGTCACTAGCAGCGAGGTGTCCTCGGAGAATGAATTCGACGTATCGGGTTTCCACAGGCAAAGAGAAGCCGGTGGTGGCCGCTTGTCTGGAAGTCGGGGTGCCATACCCAAGCTTCAGACTCGAGGCAGTGGCCCAAGAGTCACCATCGAGGATCCTCCAATTGTCCCTGTCAATCGCCGCTCTAGCGAACTACTGCCGGAAGAAGACGATGACTCTGATGCTTCCGACATGTCATCTGTCTTCGGGGCCGCTAGTATCGACTCCGCTTCCATCCTGGGAAACGTGGACAACCCCATAAATCCCGCCACCGCCACCGTCTCGCCGACGCGCCAGATCGTGGGAACGCCTCCAAGAGAGTTTACTCGCAGCGCTACGGTTCGACGCGTGCCTCCCAAAGATCCAGAGGTTTTTGGAGTATTGCCGCCGCCGAGACCTTTAAGCACAATACGACCCATGAGCATGATAAAACCGAAGAGCCTACTGTCCGCTGCCCTGAAAGTCAAGAAGTCAAAACCGTTCGAAAGCTTTGCGGCACTGTCCGGACAGGGCGACCCGAACCCCATATCTATTCGCATCTTTGCACCTTTCTCAAAGAACCCATCCAAGTCATTCGACGTGTTCATACGGCGCAGAATCAACGAGGGTGACAACGGAGATCGCCATGTAATGGTGGCCGAGCTCATTGGTCTCAGTCTGTGGAGGTACAACGAGGAGAAGAGGGAGCCCCATATCCCCAACGAGAAGATGAACGTCAACTGGTGGACCCTCAAGATGGTGGAAGACGAGTTTGGCGACGTGGACGATGATTTCCCTCCCCTAGAACGCACGAAACCTCTCATCTCCTTCGCAACCAACAACGACGGAGAGCGCACGAGAGGGAAAGCAACTAGGTCACGAGCCAACTCAAAACCATGCGACTACTTTGCCCTAGTGGAGGCATCTCGGGCAGAACTCGACGAAAACCAGAGCGCGACACCCCAGTTCGAGCAGCAAGAAGTATCCGGCGACGCGGAAGAAGACCCAACACCCAAGAGCACGACTCAAAACCCATCGATCCTCGTGCCGCCGCCGCCAAGGCAGAACCCCCTTCTCAACACCACTTACCGCCCCAACGTTCCCCTAGCAGACATGCCCCAGACCCAGTCGGCAACGACAACGGCCAACACGTCGAGGGGAAGGCAAAAGTACCTCCACATCAACATCATGAGCTCGGACACGGCGCCGGGACAGATGGTGACGGTGGACGTGACGACCGAGATGTACCTCGCCGAGGTGCTCGACATCGTGTGCAAGAAGCGCCAGCTCGACAAGGCGAACCACGTCCTCAAGCTGCCCAACTCGGGTGCAGTGGCGCTGGTGGACAGGACTGTCTCGTCCATAGGAAATGTTTCTACTCTGGAACTTCACAGGCGGCGCTTCGCTACGGATGGTCCCCTCACCGTGACGGGATCACTAGGAAGTTCGGCGCCCAAGACGGGTATCAATTTCCCGGACACCTCCAAGAAGTCCAGGAAGGGCGCAGTCATGGTACCGCATCCCCTCGCCCAGGAAGCCCTGAAGCAGGAGGAGCTGGGGAATGCACCCTACAAGAAGTGGGTAGTCTGGCGCAAGCAGCCGATGCGGTTCGTCGGCATGAGCGAGCGCATCCTGGCGATAGACGGGGAGTACATTCACATCATGCCCTCGTCGGGAGGCAAGATGCTAGAGACCAGCGGCAAGGTCACCACGGTCCACTTCTCGACGGTTGTGGGGTGCAAGGTCTCGAGGAGGCATCCAAGTTACTTTAAGGTAAAGTTCATGTCACATAACCAACCCATGCATATTTCAGTATACAGCTTTGTTCTTGCTAACCAAGACCATAGCTCATCGTCTACAAGGCGACGACGGAGAGCAAACGCTATGACTTTGAGACCAAGAGTCAGGACGAAGCCGCCGAGATTGTGACCGAGCTTGAGAAGGGGATATCACCCTATAGACGAGTATAGTAGCTTCGTCTGCAGTACGGCTTGAGTAATGCTATGAGCTCACACGCCAAGTATATCGCGATACTGTATTTGAAAATGCACCGGAGCCGGTCTTGCTTTGAAATCTACGCATCATGAGCTGTCGGTTGTACTATGTAGCTCGTTGCTGGTGGGAAGGTACTCTTTCCACATCGCATACAGATCTAAGACTATGAATGGCGAGGCGCGGAAGGCGTCGAATCGCTTAAACTAGATGTGATTTTTGGTACATAAGCGTGCCGTACATGCAGTTTGACCGATCTGCACCATGTAAACAAGTTGCTCAACTCCGCCCCGATGGGAATAGCAACGGAAATGACGGGAGCAAATTGTCTCAAATGTGGGGTAGTACTGCTGCTCCGCTAAGCCGGGGGCTGCAACTTTCCATAGAAAATCCCCCAGCCCAGTGCGGTGCTGAGATTGGTAGGCGATGGAGCATTCTGCTACAAGATGTTGTTTATTATAGAATGGGAATTGGGGCCAACTGTTGTTGAATGGCAAGTGGTCAAATGCTTTTCATCCCAAGTCGAAGCATTGACTGTTTCAGCGAAAGCCTTACTGTTGAGCCGAATAGCTTACGTGACGGGTGGGAGGACACGCGTCAAGCTTTTCCATCTCCCAGAAACATGGCGATGGCGATGGCGATGGCCGTGCTTGTGAGGCTCCCCCTATCAGGGAAAATGATAGAGGTCGGGAGTTTGGGACGAATCGCCTCCTATTCCGTATGCTTCCAAGTTTCGTTCTTCGAAACGTCCCATCTCGGGTTCGGTGGCTGAATGCGGTAGTGATCCATACTGTTTTGGTATCCGTTTCCTATCCGAGCCAATATCTAAGGCTCATATGAAAAGACGTCACAATTCGGACGTTTTGTTGCTGGCAAGCTGCCAACTAAGTGTCATCTCAAAAGTCTTGGACGTAAGTTTTTCCCCACCCGTGTTTTACCTGTGATCCCTTGGTAGACCTCGTGGGATAGCTCGGCTATAGGAGCCGAACTCCAAATTTCGTCCAGACAGTCTGTTTTCCAAAAAAAAAAAAAAAAAAAAAAAAATCCGGCGGTGGCAAATTCATAGATCATCGCTCGTGGACGCTCCGCTTCAATTTGCATGAAATCTTGCCAAACGAAAACTGACGATTCCATCGTGCCCGGCACGGGGGGGCTGAGCGGCAAGTGGAGGTCGGAGCAATCGGCATATTAAGCGGCTCCCCCCTGTGGAGTTTCCTTCAATAGGGTTAAAACTTTCGCATTGGCCGGGTGGGAAATTCTGGGGTCGTGCTAACTGTCGGCTGCGAGATGTTATGAAGAGGAGGGAGGGCTTCGGGGCTGTGAGAGGCAGTCTGACTTCGCATGGAGTGACCCCCAAAAGTGCAGATGTGATGCGCGGATTCTGAAGCGCTATGTACGTAGGAGCCCCCATAGTGCATGGTTTGGGGTGCAGAATGATGTTGGACAGTTTGGTAGTTGGACATCCTCGAGCCAACAATAAGCTTGGGTGGCATATCCCCTCCAGTCTCGGCATCGACGTAGGATTCGGCTGAGACGGATACAGCTTGACAGGATCAACAAGACGAATAAGCGTGTTTACCAAAGTTTTGGGCTCCGGGGAAGGATGGGAAAGTATAACGCTTCGCACTCACTCACAAGATCACAAATTTGAAGACCGAAAGGGTTCTTCGTACCTGCACAGAGTATTACAGACATGTTATAGGTCCCTTCTCTTTCCACATAAGCTTTTAGGCCAAGGCTTGGCCATTCCTTCCCAAGCCGCCTCGTGCTTACAAGCCGTATGCACATGGTGATACACCGGGTTCCATGGGTTTGCTTGTTCTAGATGGATGATGGCTTGGCATTTAAGGAAGAAACCGACCGCCGAATGGAATGTCTCGTCACTGGCACCGGGCTCTAGGGAAGGAAGTGATGAGTTGTGCAGGTGCCATGCAAACCTCCAAAAGCCCCACAGTGCGGTGTTGCCAGAATGCCCAATATCACCACATGGAGTCGCACAATTGAAACCGCAGGTCAGCCAGGCCAGGAAAGGCAATGGTGCCTGAAGATCGGTCCAAAAATGTGCCGACTTTTTGTACTTATTAGTAGGCTGTTGCTCTCTCGTTTCTGCAAAAGCCCCTGTGCGCATGTAGTATATACTGCGCATTGAATCTTGATGATATTGGCAAGTACTCAAATTGGTAACTTCATGTGTCGTATTTCGGGCAGCCTGCTGCACATGGGCAGTATGAGATATACAACGTTCCGCGAACATCACCAATGAATACGATCTATTGGCAAGCACTATCCCGCAGTAATGATAAATCCCAGGATGGGTTCGAACGAATCAAGCTTGTTCTAGCGAGTTGAAAGTTGTTGGGAATGGCGGTAGGTGAGTGATTCAGTTTAGTGGATCTTCTGCTGATCGGATCAGCTGAGGAGAGTAGGGAGCCCTCTTTTACCCCGGAAAGCGGATTCGCAAGCAAGGTGTGGCTTAGTTCCCGCCATCTGGGCCATCGGTGCTTCCAGAACTCTTCATTTTCAGAGTCCAATGCTGTGTACAAATCAACTGGTGTTATGATGTCTCGTGTGGTAGGCCATCTATACATACCTCTCACTACTAATAGCGAAAGAATGCTCCATTGTTAAGCCACACCACTCCTCATGCTCTGGGAGGCTGAGCCATGATATCCAAGAACCAGGCGAGCTCCACCAAGACCGACAGGGGTATTCATGTCCGTTCTCTCGCCCCGTCTCACCTGCAGAAAACACAGTCCCTGCAGGCCGCGGCCAACTTTAGCCTACAGTAGCTCGCTGGCTTTCCCATTGTTTTATGCTTTTCGAGATCGTCAGCAGCGCCCTGAGGCTGCAGGATACGGAGGGGAGGCCCCTATTTTTCGACTTGTAGTCCAGCAGCAACACTTTCTGCGGCACATTGTGCCTACATGGATTGTGCCGGGTACTGCCATGGATGGGTCTATGTATGTACCTCCTGGATTCCCATTCAGCAGCCACTATGCGTGTATAGCAGTTGCTGATGGCTAGTGATGCGTACAACCCAGAGGTGGCAAATGCCTGCTCGTTTGGCTTATTTCAGTAGCGTCGAACAAGGCCTGGGTTGCACCCCCTTGATGGCTTTTTAATATCCACGCCCCTTCGCTTCCCCGGATGTCACCAAACGTCTTTCCGTATAAAAGGCCCCGGCCTTCCTCTTTCCGAGTTCGTAATCTTCTCCGTTCTTCGATCTCTCCATTATACAGTTTGCCAGCTTCTTCTCGTTCTTTCGCAATACCATACAAGTCTCATCAGACAACTTTAATACCACATACATCAGCCTCCCACTCCAAACGTAAACCTTCAACATGCGTTTCTTCGCTCCTCTCGTCATTGCCCTCGCTGCCGGCGTTTCGGTATGTTGAACTATCTCGTAGATATTACTATATATATACATATCTAGCTCCATGACGCAAATTACTAACACCATCCCAACCATAGGCCCAAGAAACCACCACAGACCTCAACTCCCTCTCGGCCTCCGTCTCCTCCGAGGTCGCCGGCGCCACCTCGTCCTTCGGCTCTGCCGTCAGCAGCATCACCTCTGCCGCTGGCAGCATCACCTCTGACATCGGCGCCGGCGGTAGCTCCCTGACCTCCGCCATCGCCAGCGAGGCATCGAACGTGGGCAGTGACCTGTCCTCCATTGCCAGCGAGGGCGGTGCCGCCGGCTCTTCTATCGTCTCTGACGTCGCCTCTGGCATCACCTCGGTAGCCAGCCAGGCCACCTCGATCTTGGGCGACGCTACTTCTAAGATTGGCGATACTGTCAACAGCCTGACCTCTGATGACGGCGCTGCTCCCACCGGTGTCGTCGGTATGGGCGCCATGCTCGGTGCCGGTGCCGCCATTGTCTATGGTGCGATGTAAATGGAGACAAGTCATGTCACATCTACGCGCACTTGTACGTTTCACGAAACGAACCGCTGCCGCCACCCGGGAATCGAGTCTGGTCTGGAATAGATTGACTGGTCTCGAGACTTTTTTCATTTCCCCGCTTGTGGCGCACACAAACAACATGGCTTGCTAGCTCGCTTGCTTGTCACCCATCCTTCCACCTTGTAGTAGTAGACAACACGGGTCTTGCAGGGCACTGTATACAGTAATATTGCCTCACACCAGCACTCGCACAAAAGGCCGGAGTTGATTTTTTTTTATGATGTTTTGTAATTCTTTCTTTCTCTATTGGGCGGCCTTCGGATATCCACGGGACCATCGCTAGACCAGGTTAACCCTAAAAGTTGGGCTGAAGTCACACAGAGCTGGGTTGGCTCGTAAATACTACCGTGTATCATGGCGTCTCTAGACGCTTTGCATACACATGCAAGCATATCTTACTCCATTACACGTTTTCGTGGTTGATTTGTGCGTAAACTTTTGAAGTCTGTGTTGATGTGATGCGGCTCCAATTTCCTTTTTCGGTACTAAACTTCGAATTAATGCGCTGTTCCTGGCATAATTTCTAGCTGCTTCAGATTGAGGGGGGCAAGGAGTGGATAAACAAAAACCGGGGGGGGGGGGGCGTGTGGGGGGGTGTAGTTCTGTCAAAAAAGTGGAGTATTTCCCCGGTTTATTTGGTCAACCGCTTGAGGGGGGTAGGCACACTTCATTTAAACAGCACACTTCCGTGTGTAGGATACCGAAGAATTCACGTCTTATATTTTCCCTGCCAATCCGAGGCGCCCCTCGTGTTTTTTTTTGCTACCGAGAAAGCATGCATGCGGCCACCCAAACTTAATCGGGTCGAAGCAGGAAAGCCCGAGAAGCTTGTGGCCTCTTTTGAATACGATTTTTTCCGTGTGCGACAATCTGCCTTTTAGAGGGGGAGGGGGAGGCCGGGGATTTTCCTCGTCGTATGGACATTTAAGGTGTGTTGCTGCGGCGTCGATCGCCGAGAGGATTTCAAGCACGTACAGGCCTTATATTAGCAGTCCCACTTCCTATTAAGGCATGTCGCCGTTCTGAAGATCCTTTCAATATTATTGCAGCTGCGCACAAGTGTCTTTGGGGTCATTTTACTTAAGTGCTAGTGATAGGCATGCCCATGGAAGGGCAGTAGATACCCTCCGAGGGGATCAGAACCTACTGTAGGTGGTTTTTATCCGTTGCCCCAACTTTTTGACACGAGACTAATACTAGGTCATCGCCGTGATGACGGTGATGATGATGGTGATGATGGGTGGATTGCGGGTGCTACACATGAATTATTGAGCCCAAAGTGGTAAAATACCCAGGACACATCATCCATGCTGTGGCACAGCCAACGAAAGCATGCACGAAGTCAACCTTTCGTCCCAAGCACCCCCCATCAACCTGATATCCGAAACCTGTCTGCCAGTTCGTCTGTCCCTTGTGGATGACTCTGTGCTCTGCTGTGCTGGTGTATCATTAGTTCCCGTCTCTCCGTGTTTCCTTTCCCCAAAAAGCCTGAACATCATCTTTTCCTCCGGCGCCTGCGAAATTACAAGTACTATGTGAAAAGACACAGAAAAGTCCGCTTTCCTTTCCCGCTCCGGCCAACCGTCAAGTGGCAGTCAGTTAGTAAAGTCGTTGGTCGATGGCCTAAATTTAGGCACTAATACCAATAGTGGAGGGTCCGAAGACGTCGAAATCGACACCGAAAGCAGTAGCAGTAGCTGCAGCAGTCCTGTGAGCAGAAGAGTCCATGGAGTAGAAGGCCCCGTAAGCCGGGTTCCTCCCGATCTCTCTCGTGATGGAAGTTTCGTCCCGGGCCTCCCACTCGTCGGAGGACACGGGAGCGGTGTTGGCTCGCTTGGAGACAAGCGCGGCGGCTAGAAACTTGCTCCGCTGATGCTGCGGAAAGTTCTGCTGCTGCTTGTAGGCACGCTCGGCGAGGATGTCCTCGGCCAGGGACTTCATCGTGCCTGTAGGTGCGTATAGTTGGCTAGTTAGTAGAAGAGAAAACTTGGTTGCTGTTTTCGGCGGGTATCGCGCTGGAGATTGGATAGATAGATATTCGAGAGACGTCCAATTGGATACCATTGAGGATAAAAGACGGGTATCTGGAAGCGGACTTACGGCACTGGAGAACTGTAGCAATGACGAAAGTCTTGTGGTTCCTGGCATATGCTCCAGCGCTGGGAGTGTCGTTTGCAACAGCCATGCGACGCTCACGAGCTCGGAGGCCACCGTCACGGCGGAAGCGGGTCTTCCTGTATTTTCGGGTTTCATGATTAGCAACTCTGCTCGCGGCTAGATGGTTACTTTACATCCCTCTCACGTTGGAGAGTCCCATGGATAGAATGTGAAGCCCAACGAGGTGGTTGGAGGCAAAATACATACTTGGGAGCACCAGGGCAGACCATCTCCGACTTGTCAGTGGTGGGAGACTTGGGGATAACCAAGTCACAGTGATACTCGCCATGGTTGCTGTCAACGACCTTGTCCGGGGTACCTGGAACTGGCTTTCCGTCATCAAGGACAGCAACTTCAACGCCGTTGGCCATCTTGGTGTCGCGATCAAGGTCAACATCACGAGTGTTGTCGTGGTTGGAAGTATTCTCGTCGCAATTACCAGTAATAGAGCAGTGGTTAGTGCCGCTCAGCCCGTTGACATCGACACCCTCGACGCCGTTCGTGGCCGAGGTGTCAAGATCGCTAGTGGTGACATTCATGATGTTGGAGTAGTTGTGCTTGAGAGAATATATGCGGAAGAAGGGTAGGTACATGAGTAAAGTGGGTGGAATGGTGAGGATTCGCGTAAAGAAGCCAAAAAAAATGTGTGTATTTGATGACTTGAGTTCGAGAAAGCCCGACCTTGGGAATAGAGTAGTAGTAGTAGTAGTAGTAGTAGTAGTAGTAGTAGTAGTAGTAGTAGTAGTAGTAGTAGTAGTTGTTGTTGTTGTTGTTGTTGTTGTAGTAGTAGTATGCAGGAGCGATGGGAAAAGTAGGATTAGCAGTGATAGTAGGCACTGTGGAGAAAGGTTGCGGTCCTAGGTAGAAGAGGTTATAAGCCAAGTGTTCGAGGTTGAGGATACTCTAGAAGTACAATGCGTATTAGAGAAGGTCGGAAACAATAGACTGTGCTCTGTGTACAATAGGACGTGGGGCTTCATTTGTATACCCTCTTGTAAGCCGGTAGGAACTGAGCTAGCTCTACGCGTGGGGCCCTATTGTCGTAGTGAATATCTGCCGGGGACAATGTCTACAATAGCCCGCAGGTGCCCTCGGCCGATTCACTTGATAGATGAAGCCAATGATGTGGGTTCATACCTGGATGGTGAGCTTCTACTGTGAGCTGCCCTTCTTTGGTTTCAAGCCTGCTTACTCCACGAGAAGACGCAATATTGAGGTTCTCCTCCTTGAAAAATAAATATTTCAGTCGACAACACATTCAAGAATACTCTGGAGGGGGTTCTCTCATCTCCAAGGCCTGAGCATCAATGTACAATACGACGGCATTGACTACATGGGCAATCGGAGGCTAGAAAAAATATTAAATCTCAATCTACAACGACAGGTGTGAGAAAGAGGAACTTCTGGTTGCACTCTCTTTTGTATCAAAGATCATGGATAGCGCCTTTCAGCCATCCATCCACGAGACAGACCTCCCACCAGGAGAGAAATACTACCCTACTTGCTCGTGAGATTCGCGGATTGTACGCCATCAGTACTTCTGAAGCGACAGCCCAGACGATTTTTCCTGCCAAGGCACGTTGTTTTCGTTTCAAATTCCTAGTGTCGCGAGGGGCTATTTAAGGGGCCATGGTTACCACTGGTTATTAGATATAGAATATTAACAATGTAATCCATACGGCTCCCATGAAGCTGCTCAGTCTCTTGCGCTGTGGAACCAAAGTATACTCGTACTTGAGTTAGCCTTTTGAGCGACGTATAATATTGTTAGAGTGTGGGTAATCTTACCCCGAAATGTTATTCTTGTCTGTTAGCCCTAAAACTAGGGCAATTTGGAAGAGGCAGTTGTTGGTGTGGGTGGTATGGTTACGGCAGGAATTGGGCTCCAACTATCAAGTCGTTGGCATATAATGTAGTGCTGGAGAGCAATCGCGCAGTAGCCCAAGAATTCCCTGGGATGCTTGCTTGGTACCTTATGTCTAAGAGTTCTCAACATTTGGGGTGCATGTCACGGGCTGCGAAGTAGCGAAATAGGTTTGGGTTCTGAGTGGGTAACTTCTGGTATTCTTTCACAGTATGGAGACATTCTGATACTCAGAAAGCGAGCTGAAGCTAGATCGTGTCCTGTCCCACCACCCTCATCTACTAGACCACCATAAGAGCTGCTGACTCTGGAACTTCCCCTGCCGGTTTCGAGGCTATGATCCTCGTTCCACTTTTCCGTTTTCCCTTCCAAGGCGAGAGGGGAAAAAACCAACAACTCCAAGTTCTTTTCTTTTTTCGTACATCGTACACAACCATTTCCCCACCAATCATCGACTGAAAGAAGGTATGGTGAATCCGATCCCTCGAGGTAATACCGCCAGGGCGGAGATCCTTCGAGGAGTTTGGATGAGAAAAGAAACAAAACCCTGTTATCTTTACACAAGCAGTGAAAGGGAAAAAAAAGAAAAACCATCATCTCATCTTCCCAATCCAGTAGCCTTTCTTGATGTAAGAATACTTATCTGGCTGTCAGCAGTCTTCGTTATCACGACTCTTGTTTCCAGGTGGAACACACAAGAACCGTGAACGCGCGGTGTGGTTATATGAGCGACACCCCATCTAAACTCAACTACAAAAGGCGGTCTGTCTTCGGCAAGTCCTCTCGCTAGGAGCGGGCCTCGAGACAACTACCAACCCACTCAGGTCTGCCGAAACTGTGGCGATTCTCCTTTCGCCAGTTCCTATCCCGGCAGTCGCCGCGGAGACCTCCCTCGCGATGGAAGGCTCCAAAGTCGTTGCGGCGGGTCCAGGGGCACCCAGATCCCTCCCTGGCCGCTCCCAACCGATGGTCACGGTTGCGGTTGAAATTGAAAGTATTAACATGATTGTGAGGAGAATAAGTGGAATGCTGATCGACGTTTCCCGTCCCCAAATAGTTGCTTTGACCAAACCCATGATTACGCCTAGGCCGATTGAACTCCAGTGCTCCCGATGTTGTGATAGTAGTGTTGGTAATGGTAGAAATGCATGGAGTGGTGTTGTGTGCTTGCGACTTTGCATGCTGTTGCTCCGACCTCTTCTCGGGCTGGCTCTTCTCTGACGACTCGGCAAACGCACGACGACGCTGTCCTAGAGCAGACCACTTGTCCAAGTTGTTCAAGGAGCTTTTCTTGGGAGGTGGACTGTAGCGGGGCCATTGACTCTGGTCAGGATACTCCCTCTTTGGGGAAGGAGGTTCGAAATTGAAAACGCCATCAGTCGTATCATTCTTGTCCGTGGGAATGGGGGTTCCGTCATCCATATCGAAGAAATCAACCTGCTCAGTCGCAACGTGTTTGTGCTGCTCGTTCTTGACGGGAACCTCATCAGATTTGCTCTCGTGGCTGAAGGTGCGAGAATTGTTCTCCTTAAGAGCATTCAGCTTGTTCTGGCTCTCAGAGAATTCTTCCTCGAGGTCTTCATCAAACATGTCACTCCAGCTCTTGGGGCCGTCATCCTTGCGACCAAAGACGGCATCTAGAGAGCGAACTGACTTCGGCTTGGCCATGTTGATAGGCAGGGATCCAGCAACAGCAGAGTTATTGACAGAAAACTTGTTGCGATGTTTCTCGGGAAGGTGGAGGGCAAAGCTAGTGGTAGTAGCGGGAGCGATACCAGAATCGACGGTAGAAGCCAATGACTGGCTCTGGACAGTATCGGCAGAGCACCAATCAGAGCTTTCAACAGACTTGGCAAACAGATCCTCGGAGTAGCTACCTGCACCTTGGACCACGTTGAGCTTGCTGTTGCGGATGGGCTGCGGAGGGGTCGTCTGGAGAGTCTGGGTCCAAAAAGCATTGTCGCCCCAGGCACCTTGGTCCATGGCGGGGCTTTGGATAGCTGGTGTACCGAGTGGTTCACGGTTGGCAGTGGCCTGGGCCTTGGGAGATCCAACCAAGAAGGCATCCATCTCATCGTCGCACGTGGTAGTGAAGCTCTCAACGTGGCGAAGAGCTTGGCGCACCTTTTTGAGGGATCGCTTTGATGGGTTCAGGTTGAGACAATGCTCTAAGACTTCAAAAGTGTCCTCAGACATGGTGTCGAAGATATCGAACAGGGAGCGGCTGTCGTACAAAAAGTCGCGGAAGAACGGATCCTCATCTACACTTGGCCTGCTGAAAGGATTTTTCTTGAACAACAAGTTGAGCAGGCAAATCCCAATAGCCCAGATATCAGCTTGTGCAGGCGAGTATCCAGCTCCAGCAGAGTCAGATTGCTCTGGAGCCATATACCTGTCGGAACCCACGGCGTACTCGTAGCTCCAAGAATCAGTAGTGGCCAAGCCAAAGTCGCCAAGCTTGACCTGACCTTCTTTGGAGAGAAAGATATTCTCTGGTTTGATATCGCGATGGAAGATTCCCTTCGAGTGGATGTAGTCGACAGCCTCGATGATCTCCAGCATCAGCTGGCGAACATCTTCAGTTCCTGCTGTCCCTTGTTGAGCACGGATTACCTCATAGAGGTCACCCCGCTCGCAGTACTCGAGAACGAAATACAAATGGGCATCTGTCTCAAACGATCTGAGAAGGTTGATGATGTTCGGGTGGGAGCCAAGGTGCTTGTGAACAGCGAGCTCTTCTGACTCTTCCAGCGAATTCTCGGCAGCAAACTCAGAGTTGGCTTCATCGACAACGGACCTCTTCGTCAAACACTTGATTGCAACATCATCTCCATTCTTGAGATCTCTGGCCTTGAACACCATGCCGAAGGAGCCTTCATGGATGTATGATAGAGCCTCATATCGTCCGTCAAGGACGACGCCTGGGCGGAATGAATCCCTCATACAGTCCATTTCGTCTGATTTGGGGTGGGACGAGTGAAGCTGGTGGATGTTGAGGAGCAGAGCCGATTAGATCGAGTTGCGGTAACGTTGCCAATCGCGAATTGCGTGAGTTGTGATGGACTTGGTTGTGTCGAGACGGTGGAGAGAATGAAGCGATTGAAGAAGCTTTGCGATGATCTACACAAAGCGGGATGTAGGATTGCAGTGGTTGCTTAGTTGGAGGCGCTGGGCTTGGTTGAAAAGAGGCGAGTGCTAGCCTTGCCTGAAGGTATCCTGGAAGGCGAGGGGTAGGTATCGCGAGGTTGACACCTCAAGGTGTACACAGCGTTGAGAAACCACGGGGTATGACCCAAAGAGGGTGCCTTCCCGGGTTAGATGTGCGACTAATCCCGAGGAGTACCCAGTTGTCAGATGGTCAAAATCGGGGACGAGGGTCAGAATCGGATTGGTGTTATGTGCGTTAAGTCGTGTCCAGGAGGAAATGCAGTTCAATATACAGGCTCGGAAAGAAAAATATTCAGTGGCGAGTTAAAATTCATGTAAACTCCGGTTCGTTCGCAAGTCAGAGGCTCATCGATAGAGGGGGTATTTCGGGGCAACAAAGAGAAAAATGAAGGAAAGCTTTGAAAGCGGGTATTGATCGTTGCGCGCGATATGAGAAGGTCAAAGCCCAGGGGTGGGTTTAAAAAAACAAAAGGAATGCTCGTTATAATGTCATGTGGAGAGAGTGTGAGATGTGCGTATAAAGAGCGTTGTCTGGTTTATAGGCGAGAGTCGTGGAAAGACTGAAAGTCTATGCCAAGAAAAGAGAGGAAAGGAGTGATGTCTCTTTCGCAAAGCGAAGTAGACGGGATGGCGTGGAGGGATTTGTGGGGGATGGAGTTGGCAGACTCCTTATAGTCAGGGGCAGAATGTCCGAGCGAGGTTATTGATCCGTTTGCTGAATCGAAGACAGAACGCCACAGGCGAGGATTGGAAATCAGAACTCAAGGCTGGAGGTTGCGGCACCGAGGGATGAGTTGGGGATTGATCACTAGGACGAGGAATGGGGCGATCGGGGATGGTCGTTGTTGTCACAATGGAAGTGGTAACTAGCTACTTTGTTTTAACGAAGACGTAGGTAGACACCCCGAGGCAAGGCAAATGGCAGCAAGTTGGATAGTCACTTTGGTAAGTGTCGAGCTGAGGAGAGGCAGTCGAAGTCGAGCAAATTGACGAGAGGGTGGACGGGTGGTCCAGGGAGTTGTTTAACACAACAACGAAGCTGTGGTGGTGGATATCATCTGGGAAGACTGGACTGACTCGAAAGGGAGAGAAGCAGAAGAGATGACTCTTCAGCAGCTCTTTATCGAAAAATTCAGTGGAACTTGGCGATGGGTGGATTGTCGACGTGCCGTTTAGGGGTGACGGTCACGACGAGATCAGAGTGAGCTCAGAGGCTTCTAGAGCTCGACGCAACAGGACCGGCGTAACGGGAACCGAGATCGAGTCACTCACACACTAGGTGCTGGAGCGCCTCGCACGATTCGGTTTACGGTCGAAGCCGGTATATGCAGTTGGGAATGCAGGGACCGCAGGGGCTTGATAGGTTCTTTGAGTACTTAGCCGTCGTTGGTGTTGCTATTTTGTGTTCTTGATAGTGGCGGTGGCCGTTAAGGCCAGGCTGGGTTGAATACAAACAATATCGATTTCACTCGGTGCAGTTTGCACAAATCGTCGAAGAATCGTCTCTACTCTATTCCAACACACGCTAACACGCAACACGAGGGGACTGTTCGGATCGAATAAAACAGTGGCGACAATTAGGCTTTCTTTCGGGCGGAGTCGTATCGTATTGGCTGGCGGAACAAGAAAGAGTTGGTTGGTTTGGAGTACACAAAAAATACAAATAAAATCGAGATTTGGATGCGTTCAGTGTGGGAGAGTCGAAGAGTGGTGTGGGCGTTGACGATGGGGTGTGAAGAAATGGCGGAGACGAGTACGGGAGTGAGAGGCAAAAAATGGTCGTGGGCGAAAGAGGAGAGGCAGCAATTGAAGAATGATTCAAGAGGGTTGAGAACAGTAATTAAAAACGACAACAAAAATTGCCTTCACTCTCGTCGTTCAGCTCATTTGATGGGGGAAGGGGATAGGAAGAGGGACCGAAAAGAATGGACAAGGAAGGAAAATAGAAGCAGGATAAAGCGGAAAGCGGAAGGGTAGAGGATGAAGTAGGTGAGCGACAGCAAGGACAGCATGGACAGTAGTGAGGAGCGGACGGGAACAGCTTGCACCAAGGCCCGCCGGGGGGACCAGCAGGGAAACTGTGTGAACCAGTTGTATTCAGTGTGGCAGTGGGCCGACCATGAGGAAAGCTGGGGTGACATGGATTGTGTGGGTGGTCGGTTGGGCTGCACGATGGCGGTGGGAATTTGTGCACAATGTACATATTGTGAGCAGCAATACCTGATAATGAACAGGAAAACGGGATGTACGGTACGTACTAGCACCCACCTCGTTCTTTGAATTATGCAGTGCCTTCCTTGGTGTGGAGGAAGAAAGGTTGGAGTCACAATGGTCCGTGCGTCCACCCCAGTGCTGTTAACTTTCAAAATTCGCCATTCACACAATATCTACCGTATTGTCCGCAATATAATGGACCTTGGTACCTTTCTCAGGAACACTAGCCTCTAAATGGTAAGAGCAAGGGTCACAATCTCCACTCCATGGGAGCTTATGATTGGTTATACGAGGAATATTCATGGACTGGCCGCTGTGGCTACCTTTTATTGAGAGAAACTTGTTGTACACGTGTACTTGGCCACTGTATAAACACTGTCACGATGAGGGTCTTCCCTTAAATACTCTATAGCCTCTTTTGTCTCTCGTTTTTATACACGGTATACTCCAGCGTAGTCTCAACAGACAACCCCTTCGTAGTGATTGGGTTCAATATTCATAGCACTTTACCAAGTGCAGAACCGCCATGAAAGAATCCGTGTCCCAAGATCAACAGCAATAGTCAATAAATAGGGAAAGTGGATACGGAGATTGTGCATAAAAGACACACAGTGAAAAGAGTGCGAGAAACAACATTCCTAGGGTCCAGGAAATTACATGTTTTACACTCTCGGCAGCGTTCCACAGAGTGTTGTGTCCCTATGACCAGTCAAGCCCGTCCGGATTTATGGGGACAAGAAATTGGTAAGAATTGCCATCAGTTGGAGTCATGTGGTAGCAGTGTACATGCCTTTCCCGTGGAGCATTATGCAGAATACATGTATCCCAGAAATGGGCACTGACCATGCGTGCGTGGAATCTGGTAGAAAATGCTATCGTCATAAGGAGCTTACCGGGTCCATTGCTAACACGGTGCGGATAATGACTTCACGGTGCAAAAATGTTTACATAGTATTGGTCGCATCCGTCGGCGGCTGTTTATCGTTGCCAAACGTTGACAAGTTAAAGAACTGGTCAGTAAACAGCTGGAAGGCAGCCAGTACTCACGCCTGAGTTCTCCTGCACAAGCTCTCATGCTAAGCATCTCACCGCCTGGTACGCATGAGGGCCGTATCCTTTGGGGTGTCTGACGTGTCAAGAAACCTTGACAAGTGGTACACCGCGATATTGATCCTGCCTCTCCACCGCCTCGAAATGGTACTGCGTTCTGCCGAGCCAAGTACCCGACAGAGGTGGACACGTTTGTCGCTGTGCCTCTTCAGGGTAGCCATCACCAATCTCCAAATCTCCAAAAATGATTCTCGACACCCTTCCACCACCTTCCGTTTCACCAGAGCTGCCAGCTTCGCCATTGGTGGATTGGCCGCATGCACTCCTTTCGGCCTGCATACACAGTACGTACTCCAGCATCGCCTACGTAGCACTGACCGCCTGAAGAGTGGGAAGAGGACAGCAAAGTAGAATATGACTGATGGCTGTCCAGTCCACCACTGTCCCGCTCTTGGTTGACCGTCGTCAACTGGAATCCCCTAGAATGTTCGCCAGAACTACTATAAAAAACCCCTCTAGGAATCATCGAGGTCAACAACCATGCACTGTATACACACCGTAACGTTATTCTGCAGCACTGTGTGGCTGACATGGTACTTGTAGACTGCAGATCCATTCTTAGCAGACCAACAGAAATCATCAAAACCCTGAGACGGGTCTGGACTCGACACCACGGCTACTTGGCTATAGTACTATTCAAGGACAGTGCTAATACTAATCTACACAATCTCTACTGTGTACGGATAGAAGCGCAGGAAATACAGAAGACGCGCTTCTGGTCAATATTGCTCTCACTGGCTCATCAGAGGTAACTTTCAACGTGGCATTTAAAAACAAGCAAAAGACAAATGAAACCAGATGTCGTCTAGGTTCATCTTTCCTATCGACAATCAGGACGTTTCCAAATGCGGTAATTCATCAGGTATTTTGTGTCGATCTTGCGCAGCCTTATCAACAAGGTGGGTAGCACTTCCAGAATTGTGGCAGATACCGGACCTGCCAAGCTACGGTTGTTATCTCATCCATCAATTACTTCTGTTCTCATTGTGTGGAACAAAACCGACCCATTTCCCGCGCGGTCTTGATGGACCAACAAATGAGTGTTATCGTGAGCGAGGACTGGAATTATCACAATTGGTGTCTTCTGCAAGCCGACCCCCATCCTAACTGGAGCCGGGCCCCGTGTCCAGCATCAAAATTGCTCTGATGTATGAGAAGGCCGGAACTAAGGCTGGGGCATTATTGGCTGTGAAAATGATAGGAATGGCAACGATGATGCCATCGCCCATGATGCTATGTCTGCGTCCCTTTTCTATGGGATGCTTCTTGCAGCAGCAGAATGCCATCACACGACCCCGACCCCGAATGTGGGATGTTGCAATGCTGCCCGAGACCAAAAAATGTTAGTAGTTGTGTTCCCCCGAGCTCCTGGAAGGCGGCAGCATTGCCCACCAGGCACGACGGGTACCTAGGCACCAACACGCATGCTATTTTCCCCAGCTGAAAGGGTCGGTGGATATGTGCAAACCGTAGGAGCACAGCGCTGTGCGAAGGCGCGGGGAGTCGGAGACGATGTCGGGGACTCGGAGGATAATATGTAGATGTCGTCGTCCCCAGGCCACTCACGATGCTTGACCCCTCAAAAGGTGGACGATATTGTGGTATATCTGGCACTTCGACTCTGGTCCCCCACTCTGCCCACTTCTCTGGTTTCAACCGCTCATTTTCCATATTAAATCCACAAAGAGGTCGCAGTCTTTGTATGGATCCAATTATGCATCGTGGGGTACACAATACTGAAAGATTGCAGTGCTGTGTCTGGGCTAGTGAGGTATCAACCACTCCTGCACTGCATCCCAAGTCGCAGCAGACTTGCATCATCCAATATCACAACCCGGGCCAAATGCGATGCCTAGGGGTACATACCGTATGGAGTAGCGAGGTCATCATCGAATACTTCAGCATCTCCCTCAGCGCAACATGAGGGAGACCAATTAATCTGGATTTTAGCGGTGAATGATGATTGATTGTCGCAACCTTGATCATGCCACCTATCTAACCGTCACGAGCAAACTGACGCGGGGAGCGGCCAAGAGACCTTGTTCATCCGAGCAAGGAGGTGGTGGGGTGGAGAGTTCCAGGTGCTGCTCAAACGGCTTTGCTGCTTCGCAAGCTTCCATCTGTGCCAGTCATATCAGGTCGTCGACTCCCTCTTTTGGACAGGGCAGCCGTTTCAGTGTCAGGAAGCGGGAACTTGGAGTGCGCTGCACTATAATTAACCGACGGATACGAGCATCGTGAACGTGTGGGCTTGTGGAACCAACAGTCCACAGGCGTCGTTCGTTCTGATATCCTACGGGAAGGTTTGGGGATAATAATAAACTGCTGTATAATTAGTCATCCCAACCTGAGTTCACTGGTAACATTTCCTCTATCGCTAGGATCAAAGATATCTACAAAGAACTTCAACCGATATATCCTAAGATTGAGAGGCAGTTCACGCAGGTATAGACGGTGAGGCCATGTTTTAGAAATACTATGATAGGAATTCTAGGCAATTAGCCCCTAAGTACAGCATTTTAGGCATTTAGTGTGTGTAACAGCCCGTCAAGGCTTGAAAATCCCAGTCGGAATTCAACAAATTGCTGTCCTAGCCTTCGAATGTCTCTAGGCTTCGGTCAGTAAACCACTTAGGTACGAATGCGGCCACAAGCGGCAGTCTCTTGTTCTACATTGCCGTACAAACAGGCTAGTTATAGTTGCAAGGGGATGGATGCGACGCGAGGTGTATAGGAGACAACCTAACAACTGGTCCACATCTGTAGCACAGTAACACTAGATCTCAAAACGCCATATGCGACTGAATAATATCTCGCGTCTGTGTTTTCTCCAGCCCGCTAGTGGAAGAGAGAGCATTCTTCAAATTCTCAATACCATCTGACAAGCTGCTCGGCTGTTTCTTGCGAAGTTGCGACGAGACTTTCCACCGCTCCTTGGCGCAACGATCGCATTGCGATGGATGCCAGCAGATAACAAGAGCGCAGAAGCGATGCCCAAAAGAGCGACGGAGTGGAAAGGGTAGAGTCCCAAGAGGGTGTAGGGGACCCATGGCGGATACTGTAAGGGCCAGTGGAGGACGCTAGTCGCAGCTGCAGGTCTCGTAAGCCGCATGAACTTGAGGCTTGCTGAGTGGATATATCCCATCTCCAAGCTTCGTAGTTGTATCTCGAGATGCGCTTCGAGTGCGGAATGGCAAAAATCTGCCAATGTCTGGCAAGCGGGCGCCGGGGGGGTTGGCTTGACCCGCCCGCTTGGCCCAACCCCGACGGGATCTGCCCGCTCCACTACATTTGGCTCCTTCTTTCCGTTCGTGGACCCTCCCATGGGTCCTGACCGCCTTTTGCGGTATGCATGAAATTTTGGGTGTTTTTCGAAAATTTTCGACACTTCACGTCTTCCGGACGCGTTTCTCAAACATGCTTGGCCAGTTGGACTAGTTGAATCGATGCTACTGGTCACGTACCAAAAATAACACAGCAATTATCGCATTCCATCCATCCAGATATCAGATATACCCCTCTACCTCGGACATTGACCAAGGCAATTCACACCGCCCTCTGCACAATATCAAGTTGAGACTGTACGGCAAAAGCCCGTCAAGCAGAGTATCCGAGACACGTCCAAAAAGAAACGACAGAGAAGAAGAAGAAGAAAAGAAAGAAACAAAATTCGATGCCATGGCGGCTGTCAAGGTTCTACTTCTCGATATAGGTATGTGATTAAAAACGCAGGCGGACGGCGGCGGCGGACTTAGATCGGCCAGGGCGGCTGTACTACACAACACACTTGCATCGGCCCACGTTTCCCATCCAGGCCACCGCAGGTGAACAGCATGCATACATACCACAGTAGACACCTTGACCAGACGCTAATTTGTCTTGCATTTCTTGATTAGAGGGAACTGTCTGCCCTATATCTTTCGTCAAGGATGTTCTGGTATGAATCTATGCGGCTCGTCCCATCCACTCCTCCCTGCCAGGCCATTAGAGCTTCACCGCCACATGATTTTAGCCAACCACCATCACCACCGCTAGCAAGCTTTTCTGTCTCTATCTTTCCAGCTTTGTTGTCCGTACTGTAGTCTGTAAACCTTCCACCTTCCGCTGTCCAAGCTCACCAGACTCGACCCAATTTGTCCGTCTGCATGTCCCGTCGGCTGCGGCGAACAGGTGGCGTGGGTACCGGATCTGGACGACATCAACCAGATCTCGCCAACGAATCACCAACCAAGGCTCGCGGCCTACAGCTGTGTTCTGGCTAACATTATAGCCACGTAGTTTCCCTATGCGCTGCAAGCGCTGCCTAACACTCTCGCAACACAATGGGATGACCCATCATTCGTCCCATATCGTGATTCCTTTCCGGTAGCCCATGGGTCATCCCCAGAGGCACTCGAGGCCCATATGCGCGACCTGATGGCACAGGACGTCAAGATTGCCTACCTCAAGTCCCTCCAGGGATACCTGTGGAAGGAAGGTTATCGCCGAGGTGAGCTAAAGGCGCCGCTCTTCCCGGACGTTGCGCCGGCCATCAGGAGCTGGACGGACCGGGGACTCAAGGTCATGATCTACTCTTCGGGGAGCGTGCCGGCCCAAAAGTTACTATTTACCTACACCAACGCCGAGCCGGCCGACATGACGTCCCACATCACGGACTGGTTTGACACGGTCAATGCCGGCTTGAAGACGGAGGTTTGCAGCTACGAGGCAATCCTCGCCGCGCACCCGGAAGCCGGAGCCGAGCCAGGGGAGTGGCTCTTCCTTAGCGACAACACAAAGGAGGCCGATACCGCCAAGGACGCCGGGATGCAGAGCTTCGTCTTGTCTCGGCCGGGTAACCCCGAGCTGTCGTTGAACGAAAAGTCCCGACATCGAGTCATAAGCTCATTCAACGAGGTGGAGGTTTGATCATTTTCGAATAGTCCAAGCGACCACCATATCGAGCTTGTTTTTCGTTTGCTGATCGATGCGGGGCTGAGTTCTGACTCGAATCGAGCTGTCCATTGGTCAACCTCGCTTGTTCGCAATGTGGCCTTTTTCCAAGGAGCTGTAACCACATGATTTTGAACCGCGCTCTGAAACCCGGTTCGTGAGGTGATAGGGAGTGGGGAAAGAATCAAAAACATACAACTGCCATGCCACCGCAAATTTGTTAGGATGGGATGGGCCGTCTGTTTCGTCTTAAACCTAGCCGGGTACAAAGAAATCTGACGAGAAAAGGGGTCTTGTCGTGCAATGATCGATGATATTAGGCAATAATCTCAATGCCGTAGAGCGTTCCCGGTTGTAAAAAGGAAAAAAAGACAAAGAAAGGGGACATGCTATTGATAGTGTGACCTTTACCATCTAACCGTACCTATCTACATGGTATGCGCCCTATCCCGTTTCGACTGACTTTTTAAGTATGGATGGTACCACTGAATTCATGCTTTACTGCCGTCGCCCATGGGCTTTTGGCTACAACAAGCGACGGAAAAAAGTACCTGAGGTTTACCCCGCAAGCCAGCTGCTAGTCACACGAAACTCAATTGGCGTCAATTGAGCTTCATCACCCAGGACGCCTAACAAAAATGAGGGCATCGTGACCACCAATTGGTGTGATGAACTTTTTCTATGCGTCTGAAGAAAGAGATCTCGTGAGCATTGTCGTCACACTCCCATCTTGGACCTACGTATGTACTTGCGTACTTTTTTTTTACTTCCGTGATATGCGATCCCGAGCTCAACCCTTTCAGTCGGGCCCGAAGTCCGACGACTATCCCCCCATGCAATTGGGCACGTCCGGTGCTCCTGACCTACTCGAATAGTGTGGATATCTCAGCATCGGCCTGCCTTGTGTTGATTGGATCCGCTGCTTGGAATTTCAGTCTGACAATTTCCCCACACTCTGCCGTGCAGTGAAGTTGCCCCGTGCTCGACTCAGCTTTTGCCGCTTCTGGGATAATGCGAGCCAGGAGTAATCACGGGAAATGCGGGGGAGGCGCGCTGCCTAGTTTTGTCCCTTCCTCTAACCGCTAGGCTCCCGAGGATGGATGGTGGTCCAAACGTGTATACAGTTCCGGTCTGGGCGCAGCTACATACAGTAGCATCATGTATGCAGCAGCAGACTGACACACCTTTCTTTTCTCACCATCCAGACTCCCGTTTTTGTGCGACAAACGTATACAACCGCCCAGCCCCCAGCCCCCGAAACGCAGGAGCACAACTACAGCAAGCATGGCGTCTTCCTCTGGACCTTCTCCTCCAGCCAAGACGATGACCGGAATGGAGGTGGTGAAGAAGTTTTCGTCGTGTGTGGGCGGGAAAAACAGTACGTCGGCTTATACTTCCTATGTACCAATATCCAACGTGTGGAAGCGCTCCAAAATTAGTATGCGCGCACATCCTGCCGTTACGAGCACGCGTACCTACGCACTGTGTGCTCTGTGCTAGGTCCGTTATGATTTTCCCTAAAGTCTTTCCTCAAGCTGTCTCCCTCCTTGTTTCCCCAGATTTTCGGGTGCCGGAATCACGCGATGCCGTCCCTCCTTCCCCCCCCTTTTTTTAATTTTTAATTTTTGTTATACCCCTCATCGTCCAGCCGCTAGGAGGAAAGTGGCAGGAATCCTAACGTTTTCCTCCTCCATCCTGTTTTTGCCCCAGCAGTCTGAGGCTTAGCAGCCAGTGGCCCCCCAACGAAAAAAAAGAAAGCAAATTACATGCACTCATCAACTCAACGCACTATCCAGGAGGGATTGGGACAACGTTTGCTAGAACCCTGTCTTCGGCCAGTGGCCGTGGCGATTTCCTTTTTCCAATGCCAATCCTAATATCCCCTCTTCACTTCACCGATCAAAGCCATCTTTGGAAACTTGAAACATGAAACATTGAGTGATGTAGATGTAGCGGATATAGACAGTGGAGGATCCTTATTTGCAGCGCGGGGAGTAGGAGAGAGCTCTGGCTATGGACATTTGCATTGATTTGTACATTACTGTATAAACGAACGGGCAGTGAATATGGATCGGCTTGTTGAATGCGGACACCGGCACGGATGGGTGACGCATGCTACTGCACAGCCAAGACCAGTCTCCAATCCACAACTCTCGTGTGGGATGCCAGCTAACATCGCAACTACCCACCAGTCGTCGTCACAGGCGTAAGCCCCAGCTCAATAGGCGAAGCAGCCGCCCGAGCCATCGCTTCCAGTGTCCAGTTGCCAAACCTCCTCATCCTCGCCTCCCGTACTGCCTCAAAGCTCGACGCCGTCTTGCACCAGCTGCGAGAGTCGTACCCCGCACTCGGCCAGTGGGACATCCTCCACACGGTCCTGATTGACATCTCCGAGCAAGATTCCGTCCGCGGAGCGGCCAGGGACATCATCTCCATCATCTCCCGCAGAGGGGACGGCAAGCTGCACGTACTGATCAACAATGCCGGAATTAACACTAGCCATCGCCGTTACACCAAAGATGGCAAGGTGGAACTGACTTTCGCGACAAACCATCTCGGCCCTTTTCTCCTCACTAACCTTCTTCTTCCTGCACTGCTAGAAGCTACCAAAGAGAACGCCGACGGGAGGGCAAACGTGAAGGTTGTTACAACCTCTAGTGGTGCCCATTACCTTTCTCCCGTACGCTTCGACGACTTCAACTTTGAGCTTCCTCGTGAGAATGATTCAGACCTGCCAGTGGAGCAGAGGCCTGTCGTAAAGGCAATCCCAGAATGGGTCCGGACGGATACCTCTGGGTTCCCTGGATTGCTTGCCTATGGTCAAAGTAAGACAGCAAACAACCTGTTCTGCGTCGCTCTAAGGAAGCGTTTCCGGTCCAAGGGTATCCAAAGTTTCGCTGTGCATCCGGGACGTAAGTTGTGCTCTTTAACATGTTCTTTTTCTAATGGCAACCCGCATCCACCATACACACCCAGCCTAATCGTGCCTGCCGAGACTACGCATCCAGACAACCGCCGCCATCGGGAGCCATCTTACTGCCCCACTACCTTCTCCAGATTTCTCCAGCTGGTAGTTTGTGCCCAATGTCCCCCGACAAGCCCCCAAGCCCCCCAGCAATGTGATGACATAGGCTAAACCTTCCCTTCGTTCTCTGACCATCTGTAGTGATAAACACTGGGCTCACCAGAGACATCAGCTGCGAGTTCCAAAAGGAGCTAGATGCCGTTCCTGAGGGAATGTGGTTGTCGCCAGACCAGGGTTGTTCAGGATTGTTGTTGGCTGCCTTTGACCCCGGCCTATCAGGTACGTTATACTGAATGCAACTACATATGCACGTCCAGTTGAGGGGTGGCGACTTGTTCAAGCCAGTGGTTGGCCGACCAAGGCTGGTTGCTGATCTCTTTTGCCGTGAATCTATGCCGCTGTCGGGTGTATCTGGTGGTCGTTTGCCTCCCTGGATGGCTACCTCTATGCTGTTGTGGGTTCTCGATCAAAACTTATTAGTTCCTAGAAATTAACCTATGCCCATTGCAACCCAGAATCGTCGGAGTTCTACATTTCCGATAATCGCCCTACCCGCCCAGCTTCGCACTCCTCCAGACAGGACATGGCTGATAGGCTGTGGAAACTCAGTGAGAGTCTTGTCAATGGTTCGTATCGCCCTTCCGCGAACCTGTAGTCTTTCCTAGAGAAGCCGGATGGTGGTCTAGCATTTGCGTGTGGCTTCCTAGCGACGCAAATGACACGAAATATGTCCATCCTTCGGTTTCGGCATCCTAAACTGTGGGTGGGAAAGTACCATCTTCCTTCGCATGCTGGTAGGTAGGACCACTGGGCGTTGGTAACCGGGCGCGCTTGGATTGAAAGTATAGCCTAGGTGGGAAGAGCCGTGACGTCGTGTATTAGGGCTGCTATCCTAATGGATGTTGACTTTCTTCTGTGTGTTTCAAGTGTCCGTGAAGTGTTGGGTAGGCAGAGCAGCTGCGGAGGCCGTTACTGGCCACGAAGGCCAAGCTGCATCGAGGAGGATAGAGAAGTTGTTTCGCGACGCCCCAGATCGAATTTCAGTCTTCCTTCCCAGGAAAATGTTCGAATTGAGGGAAATGGGAACTCGCCGCCATAAGTAATAGATAAGTTTATTCGTTGACTTGTGCTGCGTCTTGGTATATCCTAAGGAAGTCATGATACGTCCGAGTTGCTGCTCGTCAGTATACCGTGAGTTCGTGATACACGGCGCAGGGAGAACAAGGAACAAGCTAGGAAAGAAGTCTCCAAGTTGTTTAGGGGAGATGCGATCTGGTTGTCGAAGGAAGGCCAACGTTCTCCAAAGCATTTTCCCTCTATCCTTCGCATTGGGGACGAAGTTAAGCACGAGAGAGAGGCTAATTATGTCGAATCGCTCAGAGTCATCTCTGGGAAGTGGCCGCGCCATGAAGTCCTGTTGCAGAATGCCTTCGCCTTGGCTATTGAGATCGATCCTTTCCATCCCGAAGCACAAACTCTTGGAACAAGCGTTATCGGTGCTCAGAGCCCCAACTTCAAGCAAGCGGAGCGGGCTTCGCTTCAGGGTATCCACGGCAGGTCTGAGCCATTCCATGAGCAATTTCGAGCTGTCCCCTCCGCGATCATTCCTCTGGCCCTGTAAGCTCGCTCGCTGGTATGCTTCGATTCCTCCCAAAGATGCGAGTTCCGACTCGATAATATCGACCTCCTTCTGGTCCTTTTTGAGAACTGCTTGCTTTCGCTTCTTTTCTAGCACATGATGGCGATTGATTAGTGTCTTGGTGGTCTTGCTAGAGAGTGTCTTCTGCTGCTTTTGGAACACTGGAGGCCGTCCATGGGAGAGCCGCTTCGGTGCATCCTTCCTTCTCTTCCGGTTGCCAGCACCCATCCTTGATCACAATCTAACTGGTAGTATAGAGACGCCGTATATCACTTTACTTCATTCCGTTGACGAATTCTGGGGGAAGGCTGGTTTGTATTTGAGATCGATCATCTTGGATGTGCGGATGTGAATTCAGGGTCAAACGTGCAAATTTGTTGATAATACCTAATTGGTTGATCTTATCTGAGACATATCAACCACCAATGAGCGGGGTTTATTCTCCCGGCACCGGAACTTCGAATTTACCGACACACAAAAAGCCCTAAGCGAGCACAGCAAACAAAATTCCCACAAAATTCCATCCCCAACAGCTCGAACTTTTTTACTCCAGTCCATCACGAACAAACCAATGCTGACCTTCTTGAAATCTACAAATTAACTCCATACCACCGTGACAATGGCTCCCAAGGATACGAAGAAAGGTACAGATTGAACGACTCCACCCACTCGGCTTTGAAATCGATATGTCGCACAGGATCTTCGAGCCTACCTAGGCCGAGGAGATGGATGCATCATGGCAGCAGCAGATTTTGCGAGTTCTTTTCAATAAGGGCGATTGCTGATGCATCTTTTTTACTATAGCTAAGGGCTCAAAGAAGGCCATCGCCGCTTCCAAGGCGACCCTCAAGGGTGTAAGTACTGCCATTAGCTTGAGCAAAATGAAAACGGGACATGATGGACTGACGGGAATTTTGCTTCATACAGACCAACAGCCACAAGAAGGTCAAGGCTAGGTATAGCACCTCCTTCCACAGGCCCAAGACTCTCCAGCTCTCTAGGGCTCCCAAGTACCCTCGCAAGAGCATCCCTCATGAGCCCCGCCTCGATGAGCACAAGATCATCATCCACCCGCTCAACACCGAGTCTGCCATGAAAAAGATCGAGGAGAACAACACCCTGGTCTTCATCGTCGACCGCAAGGCCAACAAGGCTCAGATCAAGACTTCCCTCAAGAAGCTTTACGACATTGACTGCGTCAAGATCAACACCCTTATCCGGTATGTCTGGAGCCATGCTTGCGTGCCTGTTAAACCGAGTGAGGCCACGTACTAATCGGTTGCTACAGCCCTGATGGAAGCAAGAAGGCCTACGCCCGTCTAACCACTGATGTTGATGCCCTCGACATCGCCGCTACTAAGCTTTCCCTTGTCTAAACGGATATTGCTATGGTGGGTCTAGGAGGAGCGGAGCACGGCGCCAAATGGTCTGGTCTTCTACCGAATAGGACAGGTCCCCAACAGTAAGGACTGCACATTGCATTTTCAGCGGCGTCACTAGGGTTTCGGGTACTTATAAATGCAAATCATGATTCCGTCAACTGGAGCTTGACGGATGGATACCCAAAATTTATGCATCGTATATACTTTGACCATGCTGTCTGTATTCGTATGGAGAGAAGTGCCAACGACCCAACCCCCCGGTGGATATCAATAGCGCAAGGTGTCAGGTGATCGATATGGACCTATCTGCTCACTTGAGTGCCTCCTCTTATTTCGCAAGTTGCCCGATTATCGTTGGGAGCACAAGCAGCCGTAGCATTTCACTAGTTACCGAGCCTAGTGGTTCGGTGATAGTTCTTAATGCGCCTCATTTCAACTTGAATGATGATTGATGCCGCTGTGTTAAGATATGTGAACCCTTGCCATAGTTTTCCCCCAAAACAATATTCGTACATGATGGTGCCAGATAACCTTCGTTGGTTGCCAAATGAAAGTAAGCTCATATTTATATGCGCATTTCGACGACCCAGCCAAACCAATGGCTCTCTAACTTCCCAACGCCGATATACCCAGCCCCTAAGCAGTAGCATGGTCTCCATTTTCGTCGTGAATGTGGCAGGTCTCATAGAGACCTAGGACCCGATCCTCAACGCCCGCCACCATTGTAGCCGCTGCGGATATTGTAATCGGTCACGTCAACCGAGGTCCCTTGCGGCGGATGTAGTTCACGCGAGGGGGGTTGGAGGGGTGGTTCGAGGGGCGGTGCGAGGGCTACCTCAGGAATTGCTCCTAGCCCCGATGACTTTGAAGGTGCTGCACGGTGAGTTTTGCCACGTCGTAGAATCGATCTAGGCAGTTGGAGAGGCAGGCTTCTTCTGTTCGATCGAGAGAGGCCGACTTGATTCCAGTAACGCACTTCTTGAAGCACATGTCTGTCATAACGTGGGTTCCTATGTAGCATTGGAGGGATCCAGTTAGAGGGACTCAAATACGACGGACCATGGCGAGAAACATACGTTGCTGGATCTCTGACCGTTGGCGAGTATGGTTTAGGAAGGTCTGGAGCTCGGACTTGTCGGTAGCAGTGAGTTGGCTGTCGAGGCTGGACAGATCTGGAGCGTCAGACATGGTGGGAGAAACTGCGGGTTCGATATAAGGTTGGGAAGGGGATGAGGATAAAGACTCTCGCCTAGTTGGTCCACTACTCAATCGAGTCCTTAGGATCTGGCTATGGAGATTCTGCGTGGCGTGTTGAATGCTGAAGCGGGGGATTAGGTTTGATAGAGGTGAAGAAATTCTTCTAAATCAAAACTGCCTCGCGAAAAAAAAAAAAAAAGAAGTGGTGAATTAAACTATGCAGGTCCGAGTCTGCCAATTGGAGACACGGGATTTAGCACTATTTTCCGGAGGTACTGCCTTTGCCATCAATTGTATTTTCTGCTGTTTTTCATGGCAGTAAGTACATGAGTGCAGAGGATCGCTACAAAGTTGAAGCTAGCAGTGCATCTTAGATGGTCTTGGCTTGCACACTCCCACCAAGGTCGGAAGGTCCAACACAAGGAGCCAGAGTTTAAATCACCGGGTAGATACACTGCGAACGCGGGGGTCGCAACCGTTCCGGCCTCCTCTTCTCTTCTTTTCCTCTTCCTCCACCCTCTTTTTCTAACCTTGCGTTCCCCCCTACGTACTTGTTGCTCAACCTCGGCGCGGGAGAGGAGAGCCTATATATAGTCTCTCTTTTTGACTTTTTGGCGTCCTCCGTATCCGTTCTTTTTCACGATAAATTCGCCTTCGCCACTAGCCAGCTTGGTCAAGCTTCTACTGCAGTTGAGTGCTTGCGCGCCACTCCTGCAGGGTGCTCCGTCGCAGCTGTCAGCGTTCTTACCTGCTGTAAGCCGGCAGTCCGTCCCCCGACTGGGCCACCCGCCACGACTCGCGTAACCTTTCGATCAGCTTGAGACAAAAACAGGAACGACAAAGCTGTTATTTGTTCGTCTCGCTGTGGCAATGAGGGACGAGCCGCCATGCATCATGGATCCCGATGAGCCGGACGAGACAGCGCCCCTGTTGCTCGGCGCCGAAGATGCGAACGGCAATGGGAAGAAGCCACAGTCAAGCCGACATGGAACATTCGCCAACCACTCCCCCGATAGTTCAAGCTCAGTATCCGGCCCCGAGGTGGAGGTGGAGGAGGGCGAGGTGATTTCCGACAGCGACGATGTCGAGACCAGGGAAGGACTGCCAGAGATTAGGAAGAAGATGTGGATGTTGATTCCTGCGATTGGCATTGGAGGTGAGTTGCTTTACTATGAACCTCGGGCTGGTTAGATTCAAGCAACAGATGAGGAATGGATACCGAATACTCGGCCTTTCTTTTTCTGGTGCTGAATGTGCATTCCCACATTACGGTCTGTCGCTATGCATAAACATCCATTTTCCATTTATGTTTGCTACGAGTCCCATTGGCTCGTTCCGCTTTCCATACTTCCCTCTATGATCATCCCATCTCGTGTGTCTTGTAGATCCCCCCCCCCAGATTGATCGACAGCTAACCCAAAATTCAGTATTCATGTGTGCTTTAGACCAGCTATTGATTACTTCGGTATATGCCAAAATTGGCAGTGAATTGAATGCTCTGAATAATACTAGTTGGATAGCTACAGCGTATAGACCCCCTTCCTCTCTCATCGTCGCTGTGTGCTATTAGACATGCGCCCTAATTGCCCTGCCTGGACTGACAGCTGCGTCACTACAGGTACTTCCTCACCCTAACAACCTTTCAGCCTCTGTATGGAAAATTGTCAGACATCTTTGGAAGGAAGGAATGTCTGCTCTTCTCGTACCTGGTATTTGGCCTGGGCTGTCTCGGCTGCGGCATGGCCCAGGACATATATCAGATCTGCGTTGCACGCGCAGTTGCTGGCATTGGTGGCGGAGGCATGAACTCTGTCGTCAGTATCCTGATTACCGATATAGTCCCTCTTCGTGACCGAGGTGTCTGGCAGGGTTATATCAACATTATATTTGCTGCCGGTACTAGTACAGGTGCCCCATTGGGAGGCTGGCTAGCCGACAGCATCGGATGGAGATGGTGAGTGGACCTTGGCTGTTACATGGATATCAAGAAAAGTAACTAACGTTGTATCACTAACAGGTCATTTATGGGCCAAGCACCCCTCTGCCTCCTCGCATTTATTGCCGTGTATTTTGTCCTGGATCTCCCCAAGGCAGACCATGGTCACTGGCTCGACAAGCTGGCGAAAGTCGACTTTCTAGGCGCACTGTGCCTTGTGTCGGCCGTTTTCGCCCTTCTCGTCGGCCTGGATAGCGGCTCCAACACCGGATGGTCCGACAAATACACAATCATAGCCCTCTGTGTGACCCCAGTCCTCTTTGCGGTGTTCATCTTTGTCGAGATGAAAGTTGCGTCCCACCCCTTCGCGCCAGGGCACATCATCTTCGAGCGGTCGCTATTTGCCTGCTATCTAGCCAATTTCTTCGGCGTAGCCGGGCAAATAGCTCCCGTATTCTGCCTTCCCTTGTTTTTCCAAGCCGTCAATGGAATGAGCGCAGCTCGGAGCGGGACTCTCCTGGTCCCCGCAATGGTGAGCGCTGTCCTGGCTAGTCTGGGCGGAGGTATCATTATCAGGCGTACGGGTCGCTATTATTGGGTAACCGTCGCCAGCTTTGCGGTGCTGCTGTTTAGCATGGTACCGCTCGTCTTGTTTGCCGGAGCGTGGAAGAACATAACTGCCGGTGTCGTTATTGGGTTGGTGTTGACAGCTTTGGGTGCTGGTTCTGGTGAGTGTTGGCCCCCGACTTGGTTCTTCCCGTCCCATACTTGACTTCCTCGCTAACCACTTTCATGTTCACCCCGACATATAGCCATCACAACCACCCTCATCGCATTGATATCCAATGCGCCCCAATCGGACGCCGCAGTGGTGATAGCGTGCTCCTACCTTTTTCGATCACTAGGCTCATCCATCGGTATTTCCACCTCTACTGCTCTGCTGCAACAAGTGCTCCGGACGCAGCTCGCAGCAAGGCTGGGAGACGATGCTGGGGGTATTGAGGACGAGGTCAGGAAGTCCCTAGACGCCATCAAGAACCTCGACCCTGAAACTCAAAAAATAGTGAGGAGGTGCTACCAGCTTGCCACGATGGGTGCGTTTGTGCCGACTACCATTTTCTTGATCGCGGCACTGGCGGCGTCGTTTTTCATTAGAGAAAAGAGGCTAGGTTGAGGCGATGTTTGGCTTATTGGAGAGGGCAGAAGGCTGGACAGGCTGCCTGGATATGGAATGGATACTTGACAGGGCTGGCGAACAAACCCCAGGCGATGATGAGGCACATGCTGGATGAATATAGAACGGGATCGGGAGTATCAGGTTCGCCGTTTACCCCATCTAGGGGGGATGTGATCCTGTAACTTTAGAAAGCTTATGAATGCGTACATACTATATGCCACCTGCATGACCACGGCTTCATTACCTTGAACCATTGAATTTTTATGCCCCCCCGGTGTTCGAGTGGGTTTCGCCGAGGCCATAGTCATGGAAAGTCGAGCCAAAGATGCTATGAATTCCAATCAATTTACAGTCTCTTGGCAGGAGTCAGCACACCTTGACGGGCCAAGGGATGGCCATTCACGCTAATCTCGGCATCTGCCAAGTGCAGCAGCTGGTACCATAAATGCGACTGCGTCTCTGCTTCTGCCATTAGAGCGGCTCGACGTGCTGATCTAGGAGTACCTCGATTTCGAAAGACGCAAAAGCGCACACGAAGGAGGCAGGCAGGTGCACGCGTCAAAAATGGGGTTTCCCCGAGAAAAAGACGAAGTGGAAAGCATAGCTTGTTGCCGTCGAGGACACGAGGAGGGGGTGGCGGCGGCGGCGGGCGGGGAGGAAGTAGCACTTCTTTTTGGTCTGTCTCCAAGAGCAGAGGGTAGACCGAGCGAGGCTGCGCGCAGCGATGAAGCAGGAAGCTTACCGTGGATCATGAGCAAACTAGGGACTTGGGCTTGGTTGGGCGGGGGGGGGGAAGGGGATAGTTTTTTTTTTTTTTTTGGTTAGGTATCAAGGTATGGAGAGTAGGGACAATAAGGACTGAAGTAGATCGAGAGGTGCGGATTGCTCATTGGAATTAATAGCAGCGACTTCATGCACGTGCTCACTTTTCGACGTATTTTAGATCAGAGGGATGGAAGCGTCCAATGGGTGCCCGGGGAAGCTTGCTAGTTAGCGGCCCATGTGGTGTCAGTTACTGGGCGTAAAGATATATATTTACAGCACATGGCGCCTGAGAGGGCTGAGGCCTGGTGGATAAGTGGGTGTTTGACCTGGCCGAGGCAGCAATGAAGAGCACCGCCGTTTTTTCACCTTTATTTCGGTGGCACGAGAACTGTGCCATTGCCAACCCGCCTTGCCATGGCACAGGTATGCATCGCCTGTTTATAGATAGCAGCGGTCGTCCGTGGGCACGGGCGTTATAAGCATTACGTTATCTAAATGCCACTGCCCGAGGGTATAGTCTGGCACGTGATGCATCTATAATCTGCCTGCCCCCCCCCGCACAAAGGCCAAAACGCTTCGAAATGTTGGGTAAAATCTTGGCCCGTGTCTCCGCTACAACGTACTGCGCAGATCTGGGAACTTCAGGGGGTGTTTGGGAACCCACAATCCGTGCAATATTATAAGCGTAAAAGGGTGGTGGGGACACAACCCCGAGTGAACATTCCGTAATCCAACGGAGAACCAGTACGGTAGGTTAAGTACTAGGGTATTAGTAAATGTTAATATAGGACTAATATAGGAGATATGGTGGTTCTTTTATCTGTATTATACAATATAAGCGTCATAATAATAGCCCATTCAACATTCCAGTAATTTATCTATCATTGAATATTCTTTTTTTCCGTTTCTTGTTTTGAAATATTCATGTCGTCAGAATATTTACCAATACCAGTATTATATCTAGCGTATTGGTCCTCTCGGGCCATCCGCGAGGACGGACGTACCTAGGGATCACGGAATGCTTAATCCGGGCTGTGCTCAACACCACTGCGAGAATTAAACATGTATATATATTCTACAGTTAGAAACTGAATGCTTGAACAATGTAAGGCGCTGTATTAAAAATACGGGGGCCTAATATACTGCCCTAGGGGCTTATGTGGAGAATATTACCATATATCTAGGTTTGCATCGCAATCTGCTCATTTCTCCTTCCCCCGACAACTAGCTAGTGCATGCGGATAGCGACCCGGGCGCGGAATATAGTCTGTCAGGCAAAGAAGCAATCATGATAGGTAGTGTTTTGAAAACACGTGTTAGGTATTTGTAGTCCCGTAGGAGACGAGCCAACGAGGGGAATATATGGCCACTGTCCAAGTGTTTAGACCCACCAGCCAACTCTCTCCAGCCCAAACCTTCTAGAAAATTTCAACCTCGGTCTTTTTCTCGAGTTGAGTAAAGCTTATCACCGGTGATTTTATGGTCGGAAATCTTGAACGTTGGAGGTTTTATCTTTTGGCATTGGAATAGTCATCGGCTAGCGCGGTGGACAAGAGACTGGACACTATATACTAACCATTCGCCGGATATGGCTCCATATTCCCTCGGGGAACATTCTTTCCGTGAACCTTGTCGAAGGAGCGATGGGGATCTTGATACAAGAGGGAGTGCGGTAAAGATTTTGAATGGGGGTGCGATAATTTTTCCGCTAGCGGTACTGGGAATTCTTTTGACGGTGACTCTGTTCTTGTTCTTGCTACCGAAGTGCGTGAAACACTAGTGGATCTACCGTCTGTACCAATAATCAGTGACATATTTGCAGCTCCTCGTACCATCAAACAAGTTCCCACGCTACAGATATTCAAGTGGCATTGCCAATCATAGGTGGTTGGTTTCTTACTGCAGACAAGCAATTACGCTCGGGTTTGCGAGACTCATCGATTCTACGGGACGACTGGTCCGCCACTTCCCAACAATACCGGAGTGCGGAGAGCCGAATCGGCTCTTGCCGAGTCCTCGAATTAGGGTCCACCGCCTTAGAGTGAGCTTTATCTAGTCCACCTAAACCTCATGCTTTTGTTAGTTTACCCCTAGCGAATTGACCAGCAGAAGGAGAGGATTGGCGGATAAGACGATCGAGAAAACAGAGACGCTTAATGGAGAGTAGGGGAAAACAGGAACATTGGGACCCCGGACTATTCATTTACAACCCTTGTGTTGGCTATGGATCGGAGATTAGCACTAGCCCACCAGCCTCTAGTTGGGTTGAATGTGGGAGACGGGACTAGTCCAGGGTTATACAAGTTAGCACAATTGCTATGCATTGCCGAATTGGGCCCATAGCAGTCATGGAATACGCTTGCACCGTGGGTATCGGGAGACGTCAGTCGGTCGAGAAGAGACAAGAATGTAATCATGGCGAATAAATACTATGTAATGTCGAAAGCGCCCAAGCATCGGCGCCTCCGCATGTCCACGTTGCACCAGTGTCGGAAATACAATGAAGTATTGAAGGTGCTGTCGGATATCGAGTTCGAAATGGAATGAAATAAAGACTTCAAGGAAGCCAGGCTGTGCCGATTAAAGCCTCTGAACACTGCTGCATACTACGGTTAGCCTGCACGCTGGCGGTGGCCGGCATATACAACACATTTGGAAAAGTGAAACTAGATTCCCAAAACCCCAGTTATTGACCAATATAGCTTTTGCCACCAATGAAGTGGCATACAGAAAACCCTTCGCCTCGGCATGACACAGCGGAGTTTACAGCCTAAGTGCAAATAAAGGCAAAGGGAAGGGGAGTGTGCACCTACCACCTGTACACCAGTGATCCCTATTCGACTGCCCGGAAAATTCATTTATCCACGGCCATCATTCCCATCTCGAATCCTCCAGAGCAGCCTACAGCGCTACTAGCAACGCCTACTAGCTATGCTGACCAAATTCGAGGTCTCATTCGGCACTGAATAAATGATTCGCCACCTGAAGCACATATACAAGCTGGGTAATAACCCCGAAAGTTCCGATCTATGACAGCGTCATTGGGCTTGCATTCTGGTCACGATAAAAAACGAGTAAGTAAGGAGCAGTCTGGAGTCGTGTTCCATAAATCCCCAAACTCATCAGTCATGGTATGCTGTAGTCCGATGCGCGATAAGAGGTATTGCCTATACCCAGGAATAGAGAACCACTCCACCTTAGTTTACTCAATCGATTGTTCGCGATGTGGGAAATCTTTCGAAATGTCGCAAATGTTGTGAGTTTTGACAAAGGAAAATGCGGTCTGGAAACGTTACTGCTTATGCGTCCTAAGAATCAACCCAATCTATGATCCCAATTTCCAAGTCCTTCTTTTGTTGTAAAACGCTCCATGCATTAAAGCCGCCCTCTGGGGGAGCTTCTGTCCTAGAAGACGTGGCTGCACTGAAATGCTCGAGTACCAGGCCACCGGGTATGCCACCTAAATAGGCGAAGGGTGGAAGTCGTGGGTTTGGGAGTTTGGTCAACCTTGATTGGTTGGCCTGTGGAGTAGTGCGTGACTATAGTATAGAGCATGAAGGGTTCAAATATTCATGGCTTGCAGGGGACCAATGTTTCCCTCTGAGCTTTGCAAGCTGTGGGGATGACATGGCGTGTCATGCAGGGGCCAAACCCGGGGAATGCTAGCAGCACGGAGCTGCACTTGCGGTATTTTATGTGGTTGAGGTGAGAAGCTCGGTCTTCATGAGTGGTGTATCCTCAGGATCGCTGGCCCACTGGCCCAAAAATCGTTCTCACGACACCACGCCGTTGGCGACCGCGGCTGCTGACTCGCTTCGGCACCTGTCGCACATACACCAACCGCCAAGACTTCCCTTCGCCCACTCCCGACGCTCTTGAACCGGTAGGGTCACGTCGCAGTAATGGCTAAGAACCTCCTGACCTCTCTTCAAGCCACCGCGCTGGTGGTCAACTTTTGTGTCTCTTGCCCACAAAGCCATCTGACCGCCCCATTCCCAGGTTACATTTGGGTTGCAGTCGTGGTTGGCCAAGCACCAGAATGGGTGGACAGCAGCCACATCAGGACGACCGTCGCGGGGGTTCTTTCGAGCGGATGCCGTGCCTCTGAGCTTACCGTAGAGCGTGTTTAGCACCCACAGGTCATGGTCAGGCATGGTGGCGTAGATATCGACATCCATCTTTTCGAGAATGTGGAGTGGGGTTTCGATGTTATACTTGAACGAGAAAGGTAGGGTCCATTCGGGCGGTGGCCCGGCATTTGGCGACAAGTTAATGTCGTTGATGTGGGATGGGACAAAGTCACCGCAGATATACTTTACGTCCTTGATCTCGAGAGGATGGCTTTCCTGATGGGTAGACATGGCAAGCACGCGCGCGAGAAGAAGCAGATAGAGGGCATCGTCGGCATCTCGGGAGTCCGTATCTTTAGCAATAGAGTCCACGTCCTTCTCACAAACAGCAGGATGGTACTGTTCCTTTGCTTTCTGATGACAGTACTCGCTGCAGAATACGGTGTCGTAACATTCTTCGCATGCAACAGCAGTTGGCTCCACGCCAAGTGGAGGCAGCTCAGCGCTGCAAGCGTCACAGACAGACTCCTTGTGGCGATTGCTGGCTGTGAGGAGAGAATATTCCTTCAGGACGGTCTCTCCAGGCTCGATATTCTCTCGGGCAAAAAGTCCGAGCTGGTTGCAGGTAGGGATGATAGCGTAGTCGTCCGTCTCGCTCGCACCTTCGAGAAGGATGGGAAGTTGGGCGACCTGAACAACACATTTTGGAGCCATGATTGCGAGTTCGTTGTTTAAGAAGGTCAGTGCCTCATCGGAAAACCGATTGGGTTCGTGACGGTTCCATGGGTAGACCTCACGACGAACCATGCCGTGGTCGGGAAGCTCCTGCAGGTTGATGTGATCCTTCCTCAATCGCCTCTGAGCCATCGTGCGAATGTAAGTCTTGGTCTCGAGAAGTTCGCGGTTGTGAGGTGCGATCCCGAGACCGCGTTGACAAAAGCTCGAAGCGCTTCGCAGGCTTCCACAGAGAAGTAGGCTGAGGGATAAGACCTGGAAACATCGGACAGATGCGAGCATCGCAAGTTGGCGATACTGGTTATCATTGTGGGCGACATCGTGGTTCATCCCTTCTAGCTCGACGGCAGACAGGTCGCCATGCTGAAGGACATCAGGGAGGGGTTTGACGGAGTGATCATAGAGGGCTTGAAGAGACTGGCGATGGTACTCGAAGCTTTCGTTCAAGACCTCGTCGGTGAGGAGTAGGGCACGGTAAGCATCGCCGGCGGCAAGATCAGGGTAGGCAAGATCGGCGTAGACAATGGCTCGGCGAAGATAGGTGATAAGGTCATACGGTGAATGGACGAGTTCATCGGTGAGGATCTCGCGTTGTTCTAGGAGGGAGGCCATACGGAGGACATTTCCGTCGGCGGATTCTTCGGAATCCATTGTTGTTGATGATGGTATTCCTGCTGCTCGTCGAATATCATTTCTGGATTGACTCTGCAGTGAAGAGTTTGAAGGAGGAGGAGAGGGGGAAGACGAGGCGGAGGTGGAATTCAAGGGCAGCGCAGACGAGCCACTTAAACAATCTAAAGGGTCCCCCCTCTGTATGCAGTGTGGTGGTACTGCCGAATGGGTGTGGGGGTCGTGTCCAAACAAAGTGTGTCGTGATCAAAGGGTGACGATAGTTTGTTGGAGACGATGGTCTGGGGGCGGCCACTGGAGAAATTGATTCACTATCAAGGTCCAGGACAAGACAATCGAGGCGGAACCAGTATCATGCGGTCCGAAAAAAAAGAGGGGTGTGTGTGAATTTGTAAACGTGTGGGCGTGAATAAAAAAAAAAAAAAGAGGGAAGGTTACGCAAGTGAGACGGAGGGCGGAGACGTTCGACTAGCATAAATTGAAATTAGAGCCGAGACCAAACGGTAGAGACAGAGACGGATTTAGGGTAAAACACTGGGTATCGTCGCAGATAGTATTTAGGATTTTAATCGGAGTGAGTGGAATAAAAGGTGCTTCTTAATTGTGTGTGGATGGGGTATAAATTGAACGCTAAGGTTCCAATTAGCTGGTGTAGGTGCTCGGTGGTCGACGTTTTCATCCAAAGTCGCGCTGATGGGGGCGGGGAGGTTTCTCTTGGTCCTCTCGCGACAACCAGAATCGGGACCAACTTGATGGCACCAGCTCTCCAGCTCGGAACTCGGAAGCGACCGTACAAGCATTTAGAGTATACTTAAGATGTACATTGGTGGCGGCGACAAGCCAGGAAGAGGAAGATAATAAAACCAAGCGACCGGTGAGAGGGGTTGCAGAGGACCCTGAATTTTCTAGAAAGCTCGGACTGGGGAGGGATGAGGTGTTACCCACCCTATCATTGGTCGGACTACGATCACGTGATAAGTGCAGCCTTTCATCACACTAGAATGACGATGATTCCAGAGCACCAGACCCTTAATCGCTAGTGCTAGTTTCTTCAGACATTTTTTTCTCATTCGAATCCCCAAGAAAGCAGCCATAGAAAGGTGCATATGATCAATGACTAGAACGGATCTGGATTCATCTCCGGGGAGGTTCGAAAGTTGGTGGAGCAGTGGTGCGAAGTATATCCAATGAAAGATGTGTAGATTAATTGATGGTGGGGTGGAAGAAACCAGAAGCAATGCATCCTGGCCAATCTGGAACGTCTGATATACTTTTCTTGTTCCCACCCATGTACTGTACATGTAGGGCTGGCAGGAAGCGGGCGTCAAGGACCCAAGACTATTTGCACACACTCAGGTGCTCAAGCCTGCCGTACACAGAAACCAGCCGGGGATTTTAGGAAGGATGTGTGCCAAGGACGGGTGGCCAAATACCCCTGTAGCTTCCCTACGGAGAGCCGTGCGTCACGACCAGCAAAAGGAAAGCTTGATCTCTGGATCACGCCGCTCCCCGCTAAGGGCCTTGGCAGGAAGGGTCCTGTTTTTTTCAGGGTCCTCGTCCCGCAGCAGGGGTTCTTTAAGCAAGGAAAAAAACGTTTGTTTTTTAAAAAAAAATCCAGGGTCCCCCATGTCCGCATATAGGTACATATCGCACTGCTTCTCTTTCCTCCCTTTTTTTTTTTCTTCTTTTTTTATTTTTTATTTTTTTATTTTTTATTTCTTTCCAATTCCCTACCTGTTGTACTTTGCTGATTTCTCTTGGTTTTTTTCCTTTCTCCCGGGTTATTATTTTGTCCCGCCAGCTTATCAAAGTATCGTTCTCCTGGAGGTCCAGGCCCTGCATTTCACCATTGCTCCGAATGCATCGGCAAAACCACATCCCATGCAGGCGCCACCACTGGACTCTTTCATCCAATCCCGTGGCAAGCCTGGTCTGTCTCCAAACTGAACCCTCTCGTGAAGATATATCAACCACCGAAGATGCTTCCGCCTATGTCACACACCTTCCGCTTACTGATAATCCCAAGAAAACTTATCCCCTCGGTTGCCCGCCTTAATAAGTCGTGGCCCGGCTGCCTACACACCCACCCTTACCTCCAATTGGCCTTAAAATGTCCCTAGTTTCTGCCACTAGCTCATTATCGCATTAGTAATCCACTGGTTGATATGCAAATGCACGGGCTACAGGAATGTTAGCATCGAGTGTTCTAGAGTGATGTCCTATACCCGGGAACCAGTGCTACGCCACACGCACACACACACACACTCTCTCTCTCTCATTACCCTCCCTCGAGGCACTCGCTCGCAACCCAACCCGGCCCAATTTAAACGCTTTTCCTGAAATATTTTCAGCCTGACCCGCTTTATGCTGTTTGGTGGCCGGCACTTTACCCTGGTCCCTCGCTCCCATACTCTATCCTTGAATGGCTTGACTCATCGATGCAACTCACCCCAGCACATAGTTGTGGGTTTGGAGAATGGGGAGAACACTTATGATCTATCAAAAAGCGGATAGCAAATCCCGAAGTGTACATCACCGCCACCTAAGCCCCCAGATTTGGAACAAGTTGGTCTTCGTACCACCGCACTCTCCAAAAGACCTAATTTCTGATACCAATCCTTGATATCTTTTTAGCCCTAGGGCTGCTATAGATTCTATGTTCAGCGAGGAGACAAAGCTCATGCATAACCAGCACCCGAGAACCTTGCGATTCGACGACCGATACTAGGCTGGGCTAGGACCAAGGCAATCTCGGTTGGGTTCCTACTGCATTGCCGAATTTCACCCCTTCAACGTGTGAAAATCTTAGTTCTCCTCATAATCGCCTTGCATCATGAGGAGAAGTTGACTTGATATTGTTTACAGTGAATGGGCGACTCGTGTTCAGCCTCTCTTGCCTTCTCACTGGAACTAATATGTCGTTCTTCTAGATTATGGTATAATATTAGTTCTCTACTGAGCAGGAAAGCAAGCATGTTAAGGCATATCCCAATTCTCTATCTCCGAGGCGATGGGTGTATTTCGGGCGAAAGTCCGGGAGATGGATGTTTGACCATACACCGAGTTTTGCCATCGCATCCTTGCAAGGTATCTATATTAAGGAGGGCCATGTCCCGCGGAGCCGAAGAAGTAACGATAAACAAAAGTGTGACCCTTGGACGATGAATGAACCCCTGGCTTTGCTTGCTTTTGGCTGAGCACTTGTGTGTCCCACCACCAGAACTTTTAGCTACGCCTGCCTGTTCACAAGACCGCTTCGTCGGTCATTCCTCGCTGCTTGGAACCAAGGCGTCGCTATAATTAGAAATCCGTACACTGACAACGATATCAAGCCCTAGAATAACCATAATGATAAGCTCCATCAAGTTCCGATCGAGTGTCGCAGGTGTGTCCTTTATCACAGCCAGGTAGGTATCAAACGCCGAAATATCTTTGGGGTTCGGACCGCATCGAGGAGAGACACTGAACGCTAGCTGCAACTGGCCAGCGGCAATTCAACATGCTGGCCAGTGGACCGCTCTTCCAACGTGCGATTTTGGTATCAATGCCTGGTATGTGGCACCGGCACTGGTGCCAGCTAGTAGTGGCACACCACCACCTTGAGAATCTACACGTGATTAATCATCCACGCATGCATGTAGTCCCGCGAGTCATAGCAGTTTCACCCACTAGTTGTCCCACTAGACTGCTTATCAAGTCAGAGCCCGAGGGACGTTGGGCTGCGGCAGGCGGGCGAGGAAGAGGCGAGTTCCTGATTTGAGGCTGCCGTCTCGATCACCCAGGGTAGGAGTTTGTTAGCCATCGAAGCCGTGGATGTTGATGCTGCAGGAAGGGAGGAAATACATGGAATGATAAATATGTACCGTCGGGCTAGACATGAAGGCTGTTTCAGGGGCGATGATCTGAACGCGAGATATCATTGTGGTCTGTGCTCTGAGTATACAACAGGAGCCTCGTGGAGGAACAATAGGCTTCTCCATCTACCACTATGAAGACTTGGACAATACGGATATATATATTTTCTGGCCGCCACGATATAATCCATGCAAAACCTTCATGACTATCACGGCCTTGCGGTCCGTCCCATCATGCGCCACTACCACTTGGCGACAGTAATAGAGGCAGTAGATTAGAAGCATATCTAACCCCTAATTTCGAGATTTGACTTGATTAATCGACAGGCGGACATTTGGTGCTGCTCGGAGTAGAATTCATTACGTTGTTTTGGCTGCCTGTGAAAAGGAAATGCAGGTACGTAGGCCGGACATGTCTACCCCCAAGTGGAACTTTTTTCGACATGGCATGGGAAGGCAGCTTTGATTTGTATCAAAACCGAGGGACAGATGGATCATGGATACTCGTCACTTCTTCGTCGGCCCCACGGCAGCCGTAACGTACCATTGGCAAACTTGGGGTCTTGGGGAGGTAGAACCATACCACCACGTACTCGTTTCTACTCCCATGTATAATTAAGGCCCGCACACTTTAAGATATGAACATTCCCCTCGTCCAACACTAAGCCTCCATCCACCATATCCCGCGAGATATAGAAGATGGCCCGACCGCCTGCCGCATAATATACTATGTTTGGCTGTGACAAAGTTCTCGGTCTGGCAAAGCTGCCTATTTACATCCTACAATTCGCGCTTTAGAGTGAAGAGAGGGTATATATAGAGTCGCAATGGCTCCAAGTCGCTGTAGGTTATATACCATATTCAACAATCCATCATGACATTTGGCAACGATTACAAACCACATGTCATAGTGCTCTACACCATTCCAAATATAATGTTTCCAATCCTTTCCATATAATAGTAAAGTATTATTCTCGAACGCATGCTTTGGTGAATTCCGTTGGCGGTCAAGAGAGCGAGTTTCATATTTCATTGTTGAAACGGTAGGTATATTCTAAAAATTCACGATGAAAACGAGTTCTCTATAAGCGCGCCAAGCTCCTTTATGCTCCTTATACTTCTTGTGGCTCTCAATTGTGGTTGAGGGGAATTTGTCTCCGTAACTGCATGGGACTGAAAGTTGCCTCTAGGGCACAATAAGGTTGGAAAATGGGCCTTGGGAAGGAAACGTCTATCATCATGAGCAACCCCCAGCAGCAAATAACATTATGATTTCCGTGTTCAGCTCACCCCCTAGCTCAAAACTTGTGCCTCCCTCCCCTTTTTCATAGTGCCGGGACCGTTGAATCGCCCAGGTCCGATCAAGCAACCGCTACCATATGGTTTCTAATACCCTATCGGCTTTACAGAGGGGCCGACTGCAGATGACCATAATATGATTTCCGGTTTTCTTTGACGCCTAATTTTGAGTCACAAAGCCTCATTTGCTGCTTCCATGCTATGGGGAGTAGTCGTTAGATACATTAAGTTCATCTCATTCGTCAGAGTCGGGGCCCGAATCTGGAGTTGCTATTCGCACAGGATTAGCGAGACGAGGGCATCGATAACTTCTGGGGTTGGTCTTGCTATAGTGAACTCCTACGGGGGAAAGCAACACCTTCCACAGCAGGATCATCGACAAACCAAGAGCACCTTCCCTTGGCGCCCTCGTTAACCATGGCGCAAGGCAGAGACCGGCCAGATTCAAGTTCAAAGATCTCCTTCAGTATGTCTTTCTTGCCTGCCCCCGTGGCGACGAATGCGATATGGACGGCGTGCACAACAACGGGAAGGGTGAGCGTGATTCGGCAAGGGGGCGGCTTGGGGCTATCCTCGATCGGGGCCACCCAGGCGTTTTGTTCTCGCAGGAGCTCATGACCAGGGAATAGGGAGCATGTGTGGCCGTCGGGACCGCATCCGAGGAGGACCAGGTCGAAGATGGGAAGCTTGACGCTGTCGCGGCTGGCGAAGCTCTTGACAAGAAGCTGCTCATAGCGGTCGGCAACTTCTTGGGTGTCGTTCAGGACGTCAGTGTCGATAGGGTGAACGGCAGGAACACCCTCGCTAGCGGGAATTTTGTCGAGCAGCTCAGATTTGAGGAGACAGTAGTTTGAGTCTGCATGGTCGAGGGCAACAGCACGTTCGTCGGCGAAGAAAATCTCCCACTTGTCCCAGTGAATCTTCTCGTCTTCGGAAGTGGAAGGGGCAAGGAGAGCAGTAGCTAGCGTCTTTGGTAGAGAGCCACCTGAGACGGCGATCTTGAAAACACCATGGCGTGTAAGACCGGCCTTCTCGCAACGACCCACGTAGGTGCGCAGGAGCTTGCAGAGCTCCGTAGAGGTGGGAAACGAATAGAGATGTGGCTGGCCGTCCATAATTTGAGCAACTGTAGTGCTGTTTTTTCTGCGCTAATGGGGTAATGGGACTTGCGAAGCAATCCAAGATGGCTTCTCGGGATTGACGCTGACTGGTGGTTGGAGAAATGGATGTAAGAGGCTAGCAAGTGTGAAGCGGAGAAGTCGGATTGCTGGACGCAAGGGATTGATGCACAGCTTGATATATTGGTTGGTCAATGCTGAGAAGAAACGGATATGTTTGTTATCTGGGCAGGTTGTGCAGATGTAGGCGTCAAGAATAGTAGTGTATTTCGACCGAGTTTGAGGAAATCTCCAACTGGAGACTTTTTTTTGGACGGTGCGGGGAGTTAATCCTAGAAGCTCTTTTTTTTTGGAGTTGTGCTAGGCAGGAGCTGGTTTCAGCCTTGACTAATGGGTAAGTCATAAATTTTTGGTATGGATGACGTCGGGTGTCAGATTATGCATTCAGAACAAGCATGTGGGTAGGTGGTCAGTGTTGACAACTGGAGAGATAGCACAAGGACACACAAGTGAGAAGAGATGAGAGGAAAGGGACCATTTCAATAGGAAGGGCAGCTAGCTCGGTTATTTTTTATCGACAGGAAATCCGCAGACGGTGGGAAGGGGAATTAGTACGCATTATTGCCCCACCCGCAATGAATGTGCTATTACACATTACACATTGCGCATTACACTGGAACATGCATGAGCAAGTAGGACGAGCAGGAGCAAGCAGAAACAATCTCCATAGATCCAGACACCAAAGCACCCAGGCACCCAGGCACCCAACCGCCTTCTTTCCGCTCGAGCCTGCCTGGGAAGCCTCTCTGGTCGGTGGTACCTCCCTACCCAAGAAGCTGACCGTGCCGTCTAGGTACCCAATCCTAGGTTGCCTAGGTAAGGCTCCAACTCCAGCACCAACGACCGCAGAAACTCCGAATGCAGGCATCGGGTAGCTGCCCATTCTGATAGTCCCGTTGCATGAAGCCTCACACGAACAGGGGCAAGCCTAACCGGAATCAATATCTCTGTCAAACCTCCAATTTTAACCTACCTCTCTAGGAACTCTTTCAGGTGACATGCCTATCTAGACCATCCATACCGCTCTTAGGCATTAAGCCGGATTGGATGTCAAGATCCACCTCGCTGCTACAAGGTCATGCCGAAGAACTAACACCTCCCTCCGAAATTGCATGCATTCGTGACCTGTCAATACACACAAGAATTGCAAAAATTTGATGGGAGATGGAGGAAGATTGCCATTGCTAGATTTTGGGGTCAAACGGCCAACTCCCGCATACCACCTAGTCCCTGATAGGTGTATTAGGCGGTACCTTGGCTGCATTTATGATGGCATCCCTTGCTATTTGCCTGCCAGCTCAGAAAAGTCATCGAAATCGCTGGCATCCAGCCATACGGCGGTCGACAACAACTTCCAGAGACAGCAACATCGATGATGGAGGTGGATGGAGGGGACAAACGGCGGGGTAGTGGAGGACAATTTTGGGTGTTTTGAGGGCCCGCTCTTACCGCATATCTACGCAGCAAGGTGCCAGTGGTTGCATACGCATCTGGGAGAGGTTCCTCTCAACGTCCCAACACTTCTAGCGGGAACAAGGACCGATAAGAGTGGCCAAGCAGCAGAAATAGAACACATCACTTCTAGTGGTAGGTAGGACAGCAGCGGCGCCATATTGACAACACCATCATACGATGAGCCGGGTAAATAATGTGTTCTCAGAAACGGCCGCCAAAACATAATTTTTATACCAGCTCGAGCTCAAGGCCTGTCGCATGCAACCCAACACAATGTTCTACCCACGCACCACGGCAGCATGGTTAGCGTGGATAACGTCCAGACTTGTTAAATGCCAAGAGCCGTGCCTGCTGCGTGAATTCACAAGAAGTACTAGGAGATATGCACCCAAGTGCGTCATTTGATTTTGGCACTCATGCAACTTACTTGACAACGATAAGGCAAGATGTAGACCGCCGAAACTCATATAAGACCTCTTGTGCGTGCACTCTGTGTCTTGGCGCTCGTACGAACCTCAAGACAACTTCATGTACTCATGACTTGAGCTACCGCCAGGCGACAAGACCAATATGCACTTAGAAAGGGAGATCGAACGGAAAACATTTCAAGACTACATATCCTCTATGGCGGAAAGGCAGGGGCTGGCGATACCTCATTGATATCCTAGTTGCAAATTTGTACATCTGTCGGAGGGTTTGATACCCGAACGGCTGTTGTTGCAGCCACGTGACTGAATATCATGACGAATACAGTGTACAGACGGTTCCTGATGCCTTTTCTGCACTGTCGGTACTCTCCAGCCTTGCAGTGAAAGAAGTCATGGACCACAACACTAAACATTCCATCACATCCATTCGTTTCGACCATCATGGGCTTAGTAGACTATTCCGACTCCGAGTCTGACTCCGAGCTCCAAACTCCAGCAGCCTCAACTCCGAGACCAACTCACAGCGAGCCGACCCCCCAGTCTCAGTCTTCCGCGTCTGCTCCCAAAAAGCCATTCCACAAACTCCTGGACCAGTCGAACACAGGCCAGATCCTCGTATCTCTCCCAAAAGTCGGACCAGCCTATGGACCGGATGATGAGCCGCCCGCTAAGCGTGTGCGCACGGCGGACAAATCATCATTCTCGGGGTTCAACTCCTTTCTGCCTGCACCTAAACGCCCGAAACCTTCGCAATCGAGAGGGAGCGCGCCGAAACCCGTGGGTCTGAGAACAAGTGCAGATACTGCATTTTCAAGGGAAAATGAAGGAAGTGGGAGCAGGTTAGACCGGGGTTTGGGCTTGCCGTCACCGAATAACAATGGCAGCGCCAGTGGGACCAGGCCTGGGCCCAAGATACTGGAAGATCAGAAGCCAGCGGAGGAAGTTAAGTTAGTAGGGAAGCCGTTGATGTTCAAGCCTCTATCTGTGACTCGAAGGCCGGGTCAGAAGAAAACTACAGCATCGAAACCGGCTGCACCAACGACAACTATTCAAACCCCCGTAACCACAACCGCGACAAACACAGCACCTATAGTAGAAACCCCACCCCCGAAGAAATCGCTAGTATCTTTCTTTTCCTTCGACGAGCCGCCCGACGAGGCTGATCAAGCCCTGCCAACGTCAAACACCGGCGCGTACGAACCCATTATAGCCACGGACCACTCGTCGGTTACCGGCCCGTTTACACTAGATACAATGCAAGACCAGGAGCACACGCAACCGCGTCCGCCGTACCAACCAACAGCGTCGGGGAACCCCGAGTCGCTCACATCGATAGCCGACACCATGAACCTATCTGCAGCCGAACGACGCGAACTTTTTGGCCGGGCCGGGCCGTCGGCGTCCCACGGCCTACAGAACGTGGTCAACCTCAACATGGACCGGGAATATGCCGCGAATGAGGTGCTTAGGGCGAGTGGAGAAACTGTCCAGCACAACCCTCTTCGTAGTATTGCTCCCGGAAAGCACAGCCTCAAGCAGCTTGTCAACGCTGTACAGAACCAGAAGGATGCGCTCGAGGAAAGTTTCGCCAAAGGAAAGAGCAATCGGAAGGAGGCAGCCGGAAGATACGGATGGAAATGATGCAATGGCGGGTTTATTTGTTCCGTTTGCATACTGCGGCGCTTCAGCGTGTAAGCTTCCTTTCCAAGGGAGAATGGATTATCAATACCCAAATGGTCATTCCCGGCATGAAACTTTTGGTTGAAATCGAGAATTATGACGGGTTATTAGTATAGGCTGTCATGGATGGCTCTCCCTACGCAAAGGCTGGTGCTCATAACTAAAAGTCCTTTACTCATGATAGTTCTTGCTGTCCATAATATTATATACGGGCTCACTTTTCCCAGGCGACGTCGAGCATCAATTCCCCTCCGAAGCCTGCAGTTCCTATCTAACAGTGTTCGGTTTCCACTGTCCTCGTTCCAAAGACCAAAAAGTAGTAAAAAACCATAGCTTCAGGCTACAGATCCTTCGCCGCCCATCCCAGTCTTTTACCTTCGACGTCGAAAACAACATACGCCGCCTTCGTAGCCACAGCCCCGTAGATGGAGAACCCAATGCCGTAGTTGCTCTGAAGGCCGCCACAGCACCATATGTTGCTGATGGAGGTAAAGTTCATGTACTCTCCGGGTATCCTGGCTCTAGCATAGCCGGCGCCGAACTCAGAGCCGGGCAGAGCGGGGTCGCAGAGGAACACGAAGCCAGCGTTGAGGCGATCGTACGCGGCGCCGTCGACTTGCTGATAGTAGTCGATGCAGACAGCGTCCGGGAGGAGGAGGATGAGGAGAAGCGCGGTCCCTGTGTCTGCGATGCCAGGAAGGTCTAGGGGACTCAAAGACTGGGGCGTTCCGTAGCCGTCCGCGGTGAAGAGCCAGTGCCCCAGGGTGCAGTCCACTGGGGTGTATGCGATTCCTCCGGTATACTTTCCGGGTTCGATTGCGCCGAATGTGTATGTTACAGCTGTGTGCTGGTGTTAGGAACGATGGAGTGCAACGGAGATAATAGCCTGTCTGCAAAGGGGAAATCATCTGCTCATCTTCTCCGTTCCTGAAATCGACAACCCACAGCTTCTCATCCAACTGATGCGCAACATTATCAAACAAGTCAACTGGCTCTGGGGAACAATGGTATTAAGGTGGCTGAAACCAAGTCCGAGCAGGCCGTCGAGGGCGGAGTCCTCGAAAAACATATTGCTGATGGTGTCCGCGGCCTCGACGGCCTGGGACTCGACGCTCAGCCGGCCGACGATCGTGGCAAGATCTTGTGACCGATCAGATGTCCACTATACTGTTGATCCAGAATCCAGAGTGCAAAGCCTCTTCAATTATCTTTCTTGATCTTCTATCCGACGCAAGGGTAGACAGAGATCTCTTGGCCCCCTTGGACAATCTAGTACAGGCCGTCTTCCACACATTTTAATATTATCCTCCCAATGCAGTTCCTTGATACGTGCATTCAAGCCAATCGTGGGGTAGTATAGCTTAAAATATGCGGAATGTTTTGTCCGTTGTCGCCGCACATCGAGTGACAGACCAAAGATGGAGAGATCATTGCTAAATAAAAAATGGTCCCAACGTTGACTTGACACCTGCAGGACGGTGTATCACTAAAACATGTACCACCTTTTCAACCAGAATCTCTCTTTCAATCCGCTTAGTTGTTCTCTTCTCTCGGATGCACAGTTACCGGCAAAGCCACTCCCTAAACCACGCAACCGCGGCATCCTTCCCTCTAACAAGTGCCTCTCTTTCCCCATCCCTCTTCTCGTCCCCCCTAGTCAAGCACCCGTGGACCACACTAGGAAAATGCTGGTAATCAAACGGCACCCCCTTCTTCAGCATCGTCCGGAAGAAATACATCTTCAGCTCCTCCGTGAACGCGGGATCAATCTCCGGGGCAAGCATCTGCGTCGGGACCCCGTCTATGCCATCGACGTCCTCCTTGGTGCTCATCGAGGGGTGAGCAGCTACTATACAATCGACAATTTTCTCCTTCTTCTTCTTCTCCTCCTCCTTCTCCCCCTCGTCGACTGTCTGGGATGCCAACCTAAAAACCGCCCAACCCCCATAGCAAAACCCGATGGCTCCCACCTTCTCGTACCCTAGCTCCTTCTTCAGCGCCCTCGCGCAGGAAAAGATCTCCTTCTCCCTGACGTCCCGCCCGTTCTTCCCCACGAAGCCAGCTAGGTCGAGCTCTCCCCACCTTTCCTCCAGAATGGGCTCGAACGGCAGGGATTCGCCACCGAAGAAATCGGGCACGTACACCGTCGCGCCGACTTCGTTCGCGTAGTGGTCGGCGAGGAGCCGGGCGTTGGGGAAGGTGAACCCCAGGAGGTCGTGGATGAGGATGATAGCTATTTTGGGGCTGGTGGTGTTGGGATTGGGGTTGGGATTGGGAGGGTCTGCGATGTATGCTTGGTTGCTAGCAAGAGTGCCGACACGGCCGGAGGGGGTTCCGCTCCATTGGAAGGTTTTGAGGCAGCAGGAATGAACTACTGGGATGTCGGCGGTGGTGTCGGTCATGGTTGGTGAGGAGGAGTTGTTGAGAGGGAGCGAGTGGTGGGAGAAAAGAGGAGTAGGGTTCAGTCTCCGGACAGTTAATAAGGGGATGGCTTGCATGACAGACAAACCCAAATCTATATCGCGAGGGACGTATCGGGGGAGCAGATCAACTTTATGGTTCGCGGGGGAGCTTCACCATAGCACGATCTCGTTGAAGGCTCTCGTCCAATTAGATCAGGCTCACCCTCCGCTGTATAAGCCGACCCTCCATGCTTCGAGGCCCCGGGCTTGCACAGATCCCCAGCAGTCTCAACCAGTATGGATCCTGTAAACGCAGTTAGAATATGCATGACCCCCGCCGTTCGGTCTAACAAAGACATATCTCTGCAAACCACCGAAGCGGATGACTCACTACCTAGCGAGCCATGTATGGATTCTTGAGGTGCATAATCCTTCTTCCAAACGCCCCAAAATACTGACTAGGTGTCAGCCGCTACTCTGGTCACATGCCTGCCAGATAGGCTCGATCCGCCGTGACACCCTAGGCTCCTGGGCTGTGAAGAATGATGTTGAGAACTGATGGGAGAGCTGCACCTAGCAATCTTTCGAAGCGGAAGCGCCCCCAAACATGGCAGAAACTATAACAATTTGAAAATCAGAACGCTTTAGCAAATATCCGATGCAGACTATGTACTGTGATTATCGACGGCGACACTATCCAAACCAGCCTGAGCCCTGGCAACCTGACCTGCCTGGGTCTGTCGCTGCGGTACTGGATAGCGTTGGGCGAAGTGCCTTCGGAGCTGCTACATCGCCGAAGGCCTGGCATTCCCCTTCCCCCCCGTTGTGGATGATACCGGCTTCCTGTGTGTCGCTAGACTTGTTGCATCTTGCGTAGTAGAATTGATCCCTCTGGGGCGTTGCTCTCCAGGCGCAGCAATCTTTCTACCAGTCGATCGACTTGGGCTCAAATTAGCCATCTTGCGTGGTGAAGAAGAGGACGGCGAAGACAGAGGCATCGCTGATTCCAGATTAGCACCAGTATTGTGCGGATGGGAATGGCTGCTTCCACCGCCACCGCCGGCTCCCCCTCCAAGCATGCCAGTTACGGTAGATGCAGAAACCACGCTGCTTCTTCTCTTGTGTGGATGAATGGGCACCTTGGTACTGGCCAGCTCGTGGCTTCTTTCCATGCTAGCCTTCAGAACGGCTCTGTGGGTGTTAAAGAGGGCACGCCCGTTGAATATGCAATTTCCTTCGCAGATCACCTGTGGAAACAGCACCGCAACAACTTCCATCTCACCCGTCTTGAGTTTTTGGTCGCGTATGACTTCCAACTCGGCGGTCTTCTCGATCAAGGAGTGGTAGTCGGCCTGCTGGTCTTCACACTCTTCCCAGTCACCAGCCCTTTCCATGCTGCCCAGTGCTGTGCATCGGTTGGTGTTTCGCTGAACCCTGGCCCAGAACTGCGTGGCATGGAGGATGAAGTCCTCTAGCTTGAGACGAAATTCCGAGATTGCCGTCGCCACCAGGAAAGGCTGTAAGAGGGAAATGACTTCGTCAAGAACTATGGTGACAACTTCCTTGTGGACCGACCCTGCGTCTGGGTAAGCGGAGTCCTGGTGGGCTATTAAATTGGCCCTAACAACTCTCTGGCGTCGGCAAGCCTTGTGCGAAGAGCCTCCAACACTATCCGAAAGAGATGATGCTGTAGAAGACGCGGCGTCGGGGTTTCCGCCGAGGAGATCGAGAATTGCTGTGGTGGCGTCGCTAAAGCTGGGAGTCGCCGGATAGAACAAATCTCGGAAAACGTGTCGCATCAAAGAGTCGCACACGACGGCTTCTGCTGCTGCGCAGCGAAGAAGCCTCGCGTATTTGGTCATCCCATGTGAAAGTTTCAGGGTGTGCGATTTATGGGACGCTAAACTGTTCAGAGCGGTCTACATAGAGAACGTATTTAGTATCTTTAGTCCGAGAAAGTTGATCCCAAGCACATTTATGCTGTGCGTACCTTCGACATATCTTTGGCATCTAGTAGATAATGGAGAACCATGCCATGCAACTCATTGGACAAGTCGTCAGCACACCGCCCCCTGCATGCTATTAGTAGGTTGCTCCAGCAATCTCGTGCATGAGACTCACATTTCAAGGGTTGACATGTGCTGGAGAACGCCATCGCTGGCGTCCTGTTTCAACTCCTGACAGCTGGCCTCTAGCTGATGGATCTCGATATCCTTGCTATCTAGCATGCGTTTGTGATCGAGGCATGTTTGGGATTGTTTTGCGATCTGCTCCTTGGCTTTGCGGAGGTTCTTTTCTTGTCGGTCAACTTTCCCTCGCAGGTCAGCCTCGGCGGTCGACATCCGCTGGACCTCTCCACGAACCCTTTCAAGTTCGTTCTTCAAGCTGGCAGTTTGTTCCTCAAGAACACCTATATGTGTTTCATTTCGATCAAGCAGCCGGAACTTTTCGCCGAAGGAATTGAGAAGAGTGTCGCACTCTCTTTTCTTGTCCTCTATTTCAACCCCCATTTTCTTGATCTGATTGTCTCGCTGCATAACCTGAACTCTTTTCTCCTCCAGTTCCTTCTTGAGGGCTCGCTGTGTCTCTATGAGCTGTTCATATTGCTCTAATCCCTCGAAGTCCTTGCTGATGTCTTGAACCTGGGATGCTAAGCCGAGAATCTTGGAGATCACTCGTGGTCCCCGCAGCCTCGAGTTCTGGTTGCTGCTGCTGCCGCCACCGTTCTTCTTGGATTCAGCCATGCTGCGAGTGCGCAAGGGCAGGCAAGAGCTGAGAATGGCGGAAAATGATCGGTGACGGGTAGTCTTCTGGCGATTAAGTGAATGAGCCGGTGAGGCCATGGCGACGGCAGTGTGGGTGCTGTTGATATTGATAAAGAGCGACAGGAATGGCGGCTTAGAACGCCACGAGATGCACGAAGCAAACTTATGGACTTCTGTAAGAAGAAACAGTACGCAAGATACCAGTAATGAGGTCGCTGAGTGGTGTTGGGCGGCCTAGTGACGGCAGAGAGTGTTTTCGCCTCGGTATAGAGCTGGATCTGGCAACAGCCTTGTTGGGGGAAAATGCAATTTCCCTTACAAACGGACTGAATGTGTGCAACGTGGCTAATGGAATTCAGGATGCTTTGGTCATATCTGTCTCTCACATCGGGTACCGGCTTTGACAAACAACAGAAACACAATGACCTACCATTTTATCATTTTATGAAGCCGGTTGTGAAACCAAATCGGGGACCCCCTGCCAGATTTGACAACATGCACACAAAACAAGAAAGACAGGGTATCTGGTGGACTGAGGCTGTCGCGTGGGAGGCTGCATACCGGATCGGGCTCGGAAGGGTACTTGGAGCTCATTGCTTTTCAAACAAATAAACTTCCATATCCTCGTCGGCAGCATTCTCGGCAACTGGAAAAGGGATCACGCCTTGCTCCCGTGTTACCCATCCGGCCTCCCTGATGTGGTCGAAGAATATCGTCTCGGAATCGTGGCGTTGCTTCGTCGACAGCAAAATTCGGGATGTCAAACCAGGGCGATGGCTGAGGTTTGCCTTGTGCAGAGCCGAAAATGTTTGCACCAGGACGGGGATTGTATCGTAGTTGTATGTGCAGTCGCTGACAAGAATAAGATCCCAGGCTTGACTGCCAGCACGATGTCCAAACAGTCCACTTGCCCCATCCTCCCAGTCGAGGATTTCAAATTCCAATACTACCCTGCGGGCTAGGGCTCCAGATTTCTTGAGGCGTTCTATATTTGCCATAGCTCTCTTCTGGGCCGTGTCTACATCGGTCATGATGATGGTGGCCTTGGGGACTTGAGCTTGGGCGGACAGAACAGATGCCAGTCCCATTCCCTGGCTACAGACACCAGCCCCGAGCTCTAGAACAGAAAGTGAACATTTCTTCAATAGATTCTTGACAGCAGGAAACACACCGGATTGCGAGCTCTCCGTTGGTGGTCGTAGGCATAAGTCCGCGTAGAAAGCCGCCATGGCAATCCCGGAATCCCACACGTGGCTCGGAATGCTATCCCCAATATCGTCTGCCGTCTCGAATACGAGGGCCTTTGCACTTGGTGTTTCTACAGTGTCTACGAGGGTCAATTTTCTTACAACATCGTGGTCCTCTGACGTGCCGCCGGGAGCACCCCAAAAACATTGGGAATGAACAGGAAATATAATGGCCTTCCCAGGAGGCTCGCCCTGCTTGGGGACAAGGTGTCTTGCGTGCTTGATGGCAAGAAACTGATCGACGACGTCAACGGTTACCGAGACAGACCGGCCGTCAGCGAACAACCTTTTCGCTTCAGAGACGGCGAACCGGGGTTCTGTTTTGCGAACCCACATGTTGGAGCCCCAGCAGAAACTCCCATTGTCTTGGTGCTTGAGGATGATTTCCGGTAATCCAGGGGCACTGGAGGTGACGAGAACTGTCATCTTCACGGGTTCCGAAGGTGACAATCTTTGCTCTCCAAGATCGTTGCAGATGGCTACCATTATGGCAAGGGAAACTACCTTTTTGCTAGATTGATCATGAGAGGGAGGCTCGAAGCGAGGCCCATGTAAGAGGCGGATATAGTACATAGTTGAAGTTGTTTTAGCGTCAGCGGTACTGTGATGTGTGAAAGAGTTCCACTCGGTGCTTCAAAGAGGTGGGTGGTATTCTAGTCCGTAGTCTGTTCTGTATAAAAAATGGGAATGAACATTTTGAGAATTTCACGTGTTAAGGGTTGCAAGGACAGACTCGCGGCACAAAAAAAAAAGCCCTTGTTTAGTCATGACCATCCATCCTTCATGCCCGGTGTCAGGGATCCTAGTGGGATGGAAGGTGTTTACATCCAGGCAATCCACGAACACAGCCTTGGAAGCAAACAAGTACCGGGCCAATTCGTACTAAAATATACCTACATCATCAAAACGACATGCATATGTATTTCTTTTCCTCAATGCACACGGAGGGTGGTGGCGGGCTTTAGCGGCACCCTTTGCGATAGCGCAATATATAATGATTTGCGGAGCTCGCCGAGCTGAGAGAAGAGGTGCTATGAGGAGGTGGGCGGCCACCGAATTGGCGATAGCACCTACAAGTCTATCTACGTCTTTTCGTCCATTTGTATCTAGATGCTAGGTAGGTATAAATATCGACGATCCACTGGGTCTTCCTTGAATTCTAGATCCTCATGTAAATCTGGAATCTACATCGACGCATCCACATAACCAACTACTTGGCCTACCTACGCCATCACATCCAGTCACGATCTGTTGCCAGTTCTGCCCCCCACAAAACAGACATCAAATAAATATAAGCACCCACCCAAAACAGAACATACATAAACCATCAAACATCATGGCCTCCTCTGCAAAGCCAGCACAGTCACCCCGTGTCCTTGCAGAGACACTGCTCTCCGTCATAGAGAAGGACATTGTTCCTCTCACCGAGGAAGGCGTCAAGTCTGGCTCGAAGGTATTCGGGTCTGCTGTTCTTGCCCAGGACCTTAAGCCCATCACGGTGGCCACCAATAACGAGGCCGAGTCGCCGCTTTGGCACGCCGAAATTAACTGCATCCATCAGTTCTTTAACGCCAACACGTCATCTACACGACCAGCGCCAGGGAACTGCGTGTTCCTGGCCACGCACGAGCCATGCTCACTCTGTCTCAGCGGTATCGCCTGGGGTGGATTCAAGGAGTTCTACTTTCTCTTCACCTACGAGGACACGCGCGACATGTTTGAGATACCATACGACATCAACATCCTGGAGGAAGTGTTCCGTGTGAGGGCAGAGGGGGAAAGCGACACTTCCCTCTCGAGCAGAACTCTTTATAATAAGTCAAACAAGTTCTTTAGGGCCAAGAGCTTAGTAGATCTGGTGGAGGAAATCGAGGATGAGGCCCAGAAGAAGCAACTTCAGGCTGAGGTGGTCAGGGTCAAGAATATGTACAAGGAATTGAGTAATACATACCAAGAAGGAAAGAAACAGGGCATCGATACAGCCAGCGTTTTGAAGTAGAGGGGAGATATAAGAATTTATTCACAGTTAATAACCATGCCCTAGTGAGCTTTCCTTAGGCAACATGACAATTATGAATGTTTGTTTGCTAGTAATTCCGGGGTGTTGGAGGGAAGCAACAATCGGCATCGGTCCTGAGTCTTGGGCCGTACTGTGCAAGCTGCACAGTAAGCAACAGATTGACACCCAAGAGGCAAGGTAGTTGGAAACCCTGTCCGGCAGCATCAGGAGCTTCTTTATCTTATCAAGAAGTTCACATCACGTGACAATGAATTTTTGCTCAGGCTCTCCCTTGCCCCGAGTCGCGATCGTGCGCAAATAGAACTTTGTTCACTTAGCAGACCCCATCCGCGATGGATAGCCAGAACAGCTTACTTCTTCACAATACTCTCACATTCGCGAGGATTGAAGCTCTTCAATTAGCCTCCCTTGCTTCACTTTATGTGCCTCCCTGACTACTTATACTCTTTCCCATTTTCTCCATGATCTCCATAGAATATCAAAGTACGACCCAACTCGACTCTCCCACACAACAACCATAGATTTGCTTCCCGAACCCATAGCCAATCAGCTCTACACTGTAGTTCTTAGGATATTCTCAGCTTGAGCCGGGTCATTGCAGCAAGATGGGACGCAACAATCAGAGGCACGGACTGCCTCCTCGCCCACTATCCAGCCGAGGCAGCGACATGTACCACACTTCCTCTGGACGTCACGACGTCCCTCCCCCACCACCTTCATTTGCACCTCCTCCACCTCCCCCCCCACCTGGCCAGTCGGATGGGAACTCGAGGCAGCCACGACCCCCACAGGGTGACTTCTCCTTCCGTATGGACATGCCACCTGCCATCCAGAATGCTCGGGACTATGACAGCTACAGGCCACACGAGCCGAGGAGGGGAAGGAACAACAGAGAGCGAGATAGAGACTACAGAGACCGTAGAGTAGGGGGGGATAGAGACAGGGACAGATACAGGGCTCCTTACCAGCGACGGCTCAACCCATATCAGCCACCCCCCCGCGCATCCGATCGTAAGCTACTTAAAACCCGGCACGAAGGCACTATCCAGGATTTCGCAGAAGAGGGCGAAGGAGTTACATACCTATCATTCGACGACCTCTCAGACTCGGAGGAGGCTGATATGGATATATCGGACAGCGAGGCTGATACCGAGGATACCAACCAACACCAACAGGGCATAAACTCTGACAATGCCACGTCTGCAGTAATCGACCCAAAAGACGGCCCGGTGGCAAAGCGCCAACGTGTGGCCCAGTCGCAGAACCCCAGGGCTGCTGCGGAAGCGGATTTTGCCCCAAAATGGTCGAATCCTGACCCTTATACTGTCATTCCACCGCCGGATGAATCTCGCCGCCGTGGAAAGGACGTGGTGCAGTTAATTCGAAGAGCTCGTGTGAAAGAAACTCTCGATACGACAGGCGGTATCAAAGAGGAGGCAGACTTCATTTCCTTTGAAGACGATGCAAATATGAACAAGGCCCGCTTCACTTCGCCCGCTCGCGATCTTCCCGGTGACCCTCATCAAAAAAGCCACTTTGGCAACGGTGAAACTTCCTTCGTGACTGGCACTCTTCAGGATAAATTTCCAACTGCAAACAACTCCCTCCCTGCCAGACCACACCTGGCCTCAAACGACAATCAATTTGCAGCCTCTGAGCAAGCCTCGTTCTCAACCACAACACCATCTCGTGATCTCGGCTCTCGCAAACGCACCCACGACGACGAAATAAAGCCTTTGCCTCCACTTCCACCAGCAAAGACTCAAAAGAAGAAAAATATGGTTCCTAACGGTTCCATTCTTCCAGAGTGGAGAATAATCGAGCCCATGGTGCTGAGTCAGACCTGCCCTTGGCTCAAGGATCACAACGACTGCCCTGCCCCGACAATGTAAGTTGCTCTCACTTTTTCCAGGGCTCTTCAAATTCTCTACCCCAAGCAGTGGAAGTGCTTCTATGAGCAATTCTTTTTTTGAGATCCAATTGGCATGACGTGCAGCTCCAAACTCAGCAACATTGGTACCAACCGCCTCAGAAGAGGATCTATTACAAAGCACTCTTACCAGGCTTTACAGTACTCTATCTATACAGGCCGCTGACATGAGACCTTTCTACCATAGTCTTACCAAAGAGGTGGTCGATCTTTTCAACTACATGAGATACACACCTGAGGAGCATCAAGTCAGGGAGGGTATTATTACTCGCCTCGGCTCGTGGCTGCGAACTCGCTGGGAAGGTTCCCAGCTCAAGTCGTTTGGATCTTTCCAAAATGGACTCTATCTTCCAACTGGAGATATGGATCTTGTCTTGATCTCCAGGAGGATGGTTGACGGAACAGGCCCTTATTTCCCAAGAGGGCAATGCTACAATCTTGCTAGAGCTCTCGAAAGATCCAGACATGCTCATAATAACACGGTCCAAACAATTGCACACGCTAAGGTCCCGCTGACCAAGTTCGTGGACAGCGAAACCAGTCTCAACATCGACATATCCTTCGACAAGCTCGACGGCGTCAATGCAATTCAGACTTTCCTAGCGTGGGAAAAGCAGTATCCAATTATGCAGCCGCTGGTGCTGATCATCAAGCACTTTCTGGCCATGAGGGGCCTCAACGAGCCTGTCAACGGTGGAATTGGAGGCTTCTCGGTGATATGTCTCGTTGTTAGCATGCTCCAACACGATGCATCAATCCAGGCTGGGCAACCAGGACAGGCAGGTGAATTGCTGATGAAATTCTTCCGCCTCTACGGAATTGAATTCAACTTCAGAGATGTTGCCATCCAAACGAATCCTCCCTGCTTGGTACAAAAGGTACGTATATAAATTTCTTCCCATACTACTGAATAAATAATGCTGACAAGTTTGCTAGAATGACCTCAACCTGGTATACAAGAACCTCGATCGTATCTCTATTGTCGATCCCAACAACCCAGACAACGACATCTCAGGAGGTTCATCGAATACTCGCAACATTGTTGCGGCGTTCGCGGACGCTTACAGGCGTCTCACAGAGCGCTTGGAAGAAGTGCAAAGCGATAAAGGCACTAGCGTTGAGCCCATCAGTATTCTGTCCGTACTCTTTGAGGGAGACTATCGACACTGGATCCAGACGCGCGAGCGCCTCAAGATGGTCTACAAGCGTCAGAAAGGAACGTACAGTAATGCTGCAGGCCGTGCGGCTGACATGCCTCCACCCGAAGAGGAGAGGAACCCACCGAGTACCTTGGGCCCCAGGCCTCCGCAACCCACCGGAGGTATTAGCAGAAGTGGCGCAAGCTACCAAAACAGCCAAGCGCCGAACAATAACAGAATCAACGGTTCGGGGAACCAAGGCCATTCGAAAGGCAGAAACCATCGCGGAGGTGGTGGCCAGCAGCAGAACCGGGACAGTCGCCGGTAAACGACCAAGGTAGATGATCGAGATTTTACAACACTCTAGGTATATGACGGCTCTCGAAGCCCCCAAATTCAGCAGGCTTGGAGATTTACGGCGTTTGGACGGAAGTTGAGATACCCTATTACACATCCTTTTAATGGGCGGCGAAAACAGCGATGCAGTCTCTCCATTTGCCGGCAGCCACGTTGGCACGATATCCACCGATCCTTCGACTCGATTCTTGTAGTATAGTTCCGTTTCCTTGTGGCCCTTTCGGTGGCCAACCTCGATGCGTCGATTGCCCGTACCATCACTCCCACCCAATAAAGTTGAGACGCGTCGCGATCAAGATTCCAATCGCATTCGCGATGCTGTGTCTGTGACGTAGCATCGCCCACCGAATGGATTCTTCTCCCTGATCGATCAAACCCTGCCACCGAGAGGTTCTCGACATATATAGCATACTTCATGATGACCGTTTTCTTTTCCCGTCTGTCTTTTGTGTGATTGTTTAATATTTCTAGATATTTGAACTTACGGAGCCAGTCCAAGCCTTTCGTTTTTCAAACGACGCGGGCAAATACTCCTGGATCCTAGGGAAACTGACATTCTCATACCTTATAGGTTTTGCGAGGAGGTGGCACTCCGGCTCCAAATAGTGTAATCTCTTGCGCTGCTCAAATACTTCAAACATGGTGCTTACGCCTACTTTTCTCGCCATGCCCATGCTCAATGCGTGGTTGTGGAGAGGGAGGCATCGGTAGGGCAGTATTCCCTCCATCCTTGATACCTTGGGCCTGCCCACCTTAACTACCCAGAAAGGCGGTTGGTTAAGGAAACGCCATTACACGAGACTTGCTAGAAGCAACAGCTGGTTCTCATGCGTACCCACCACCCCAAAGAAAGAAACCCGCCGATAGCTAGTCGAGGCATCAGCTCTACCAGCTATATTGCTTTCAAACCCAACCCTCCTTTGACGACTCTTGCGGCAACAATGAGCAAACAACCTACTATGAGATTTGCTCCTCCCCAACACCAGGCACTAGTGTATCCATACTCTTTGAGCAGTGCTCCCGCAACGGGAGAACCGATCAGGAGGCCCGCAGACAACACCAGAAAGGCGAAGCCGATCCTCGTGCCAACAACACGTTTATCCTCAGTAAGGCGAACAAGTACTGTCGGCTGCACGGAGAAGAAGGTGCCCGTCCAAAAGCCGTAAATGGCAGTGACAATGAGCAGATCTGCGAGGTTCCGGACGGCCGCAAAGCAGAATGCCGAGACGGCGAGGGAGAGGGTGGTGAGGATGATCATGTTGAGGGCACCGGTGGCTGGGGTGAAGAAGTTTGGAATGACGCGGCCGAAGATGCTGGCGAAGTTAAGGAGCGCAAGGATGTAAGGGCTTTTGTCGTCGGGGGCGAGGGAATGGTCCTCGGAAAACTCGCCAACGTAGAAGAAGGGGATATACATGCCGACAAAGACTAGGAACCCTCCTGAGACGAAGAGGAGGTAAGGCACGTCGCTGAAAGAGGCTTTGTCGATGAGCTTTCGCCTAGACGTGGGCGGCTTTGGATGCGTTGGCAAGTGCGTCTTCATGACGAGGTTCGAAAAGCCGAGGCTGAGTCCGAAGAGGAGGGCAAGCACACGGACGGCCCAACCGAATCCGATTCGCGGCTGGAGAGTGCGGAAGAGGATGGGGATCACGATGCTAGTGGTTCAAAAGTCTTAGCACTTGTCCGCAGCCAAGTCACGCGTCATAATATCGACCTGACGCGTTTGATAACTGCCGGTAGGGAGAGGGAAACGTACCCGCCGACGCCGCTTCCCAGGCTCGCCGTCCCTGTTGCAACAGGCAGCTTCTTCGTAAACCACTTCCCCGTCGCGGCCACCCCGACGAGACTCACGGCCCCGGTGCCCGTGCCGATGATGACGCCCTGGACAAGCATGAGCTGCCAGAACTTTGAACAGAAGCTCTGGATGAGTGTTCCGACGAACACGAGCGACGACCCAAAGATGAGTAGGTGGTGGAAGTACCCAGCGTCATAGATGGGACCGGAAAAAAAGCCGAGGCCCATCATGAGGAACGACTGGACAGAGCCTATAGTTGAGATCTGGAACGGGGAGTGGGAGGATAGAAGCTCGTTCTGGTAGTACGACTGGAATGCGCCGTAGCTGGCAAGGAGACCTGCATGTTCATGATCAGTATTCCGCACGGAGGGCATCGCTTGCCAAGATATTATGGTTGCAAGGGGAACAGGAGTGAAGCGACGCCATACCCCATGTGTTAAAGTAGATCCACCACGATCCACTGACCTGCAACCAGGCAAAGAAGCCGCCGTCCGGGGGCTCGTAGTGGTGTACGTTGCTATTTTGACGTTCGACTTGGGACAAGTCGGATATCTCTACCGGGTCCGTGACCTCGGCGCGGACGCTTGAAGATGAGTCATCCTGGGGTGTTGTCATCCCCGTCCCAACTTCCTCCTCTCGTTTGGCGCTCGGGACGGTGTATTTTGTTGTCGAGTCGGGGCTGCGATCTTTCTCGTTTTCCATGCCCATGATATTCAACGTTGAGGCTGAGACCTCGCCAATGATGTGAGACTTGAACGCTATACAGGGAGCGACCTATCGGAACAGAGACAAGGTGGAAACGAACGATTCGAAATAGTATCAGAACCAATTACAATGCATATTACAATACTGGGCTATATGAAGTACGGAAACGGGCAAAGAAACACCAATATTCTCGGCGAAACCATCAGTTCCTTGGGGTACATGATAGCAACTGAGGGCGGATACCGCCTTTTTATTTGAAAGGATCGATGTCCTGGATATATGTACAACCCTTGCACGTACGGATTTAGCTTCTAGAGCGAAAATCGGCGGTCTACTGCTAAGAAAAAGGAAACAAGAGCCACAGCGATACCCGCTTTTAGCGTTACGAAACGCCGGGGCAGTGGCTTGAAAAAAGTGCGCGTGGGGATATTCCCGCCAGAACGGAAAACCGGACTCGGTTGGGACCCAAGAGGCCCCAAAATGCAAAGCAGCAGCGAACTAGAGGGAAAGCAGCATCCAAGGCCGAGCAGCAGAAGTAGAAGCAAAATGCAACAGCCCCCCAACACACAGTGAGATCTCGCGATCGTCCAATGAGGAAGTGCGATCATCGAAAAAAGGTGCTAGGATGTGGGGTCATGTGTGAAAATTAGGTTCGGATACGGCCCCCGCACTTGTGTTACTGCCTGCACCGGTACGCTCAGCTGTCTACAATTTCCGTCTTAACACCGAGATGCGGACTATGATGGAATTCCTAGGGTCTGATGAGGAGGACTCTTGCAGAAGAGTTTGTCGGGTAGCTCCGTGCATATGTGTATTTTCAGCGTATGCATCCGGGCCTACCTAGAGAACCCTTGCCCAGTACGCCGAGAGGCTCGTGTCAGCAAGGAAGCATTGTGCCCTGCTGGTACTATCTCGAGAAGGATCTTGCAGGTTCCTTATGAGATCATCTTCTGTGATTACTGTTGACATTTGCACTCTCGTGCAGCCTCGTCTGTATATAAAAATAACCACTAAACTTCGAGTAGGCATGAGCAAATGAAAGCGGCAACTGCCACCCACACATGATTTGTAGCCACGCGCTGGTTTGCCCAAGGAGTTTCTGCCTCGGGAAGACTTTCCCCACTGGGTCCCGTCAAATGATAACGCCGCGAGCCCCATCCGGCAACAGAATAATGTCAAAGCCGCATCAAAAAAGGATTCTCCAATCCCTAGAATATGAAAGATCGACTTCTACTCCCACGAACGCTTCCTCACTGAGGACCGACTCCCCAGTACATCCAGCTAGACTTGTTCATCCACTGCTCCATGATGTCCGCATCGTATGGGAGCCCGCACTCCCCGCAAAGCACCTCGGGCTTGTCGGCCGTGTACTGTCCCTCCCACGGCAGCCTCTGTCCAATATTCTTGAGATAGACCGATATCGACAACTTGAGGAGCGATTGCAAGGAATCGATTCTCACGCCCCTGGGGCTCCTCCGGACGAACTCGCGTATCTCCTTGCCCTTCCCGCACTCTTGGGGACACATGTGCGCAAGAACGATGTAGCAAAGCGGCAGCCTAAGCTGCGGCTTCTTGTCCTTCTGCTCGTTCGAAGAAGAGGGGTTTCCCCACCAAGCCGGCATCCACGAGATCCACTTCTCGCCAATGTACACCTCGTCCCCAACCACGGTGAGGCCCATGTCGTTCGTGGGCTCCAGCCCGAACCTCCGGCTCGTGGTGGGTAGACCGAAGCGCTTGGTCAGCACGTCCTTGTCTGGACACTGCCGCAGCAGCTTCTGAAAATGGGTCATGTCTCCAATGTGCGTAGACAGGACGACCTGGTCCCATACGGGGTGAAACCTCACGATGCCGTTCGTGGGCCGTCCGCCTTCGGCATCCCGCCTGTAGAGGCGCACTTCAGCCGGCATGGCTCTCTTGACGGCATTTCTGGAATCGCGGCATGTGGAGAGTAGGACCCTGGAGGGCTCCGTGCTCTGCAGCAGCCTGTCCCTGTCGGCGGCGACCTCGAATTCATCGAGGGAATCTGGGGGTCCTATGCCTCGAGAGAAATCAACCTTATAGAGGAGGCAGAGATTGTGTGCGTAGCGGACGGAATTGTTGTACCAGTGCCTGCCCTGCTGTTCTGGTTCAAGGGATAGCTTCCATATTTCCTCCCTTAACTCGAAAGGGAGGTTTGGAAACCGACTGAACGACGGTGGAGAGGGGAGGGGAGGGCTGCAAGACATGCTTAATTGTTGGGCATCGAATGGAACCACTCAAATTAACATCAGTGGGTCATTTACAACTACGAGTTCGGGCCTAGGAAGTGCATGTTCGTAACTGAGGATCGTAGATGCTTTGAATCTAGAACCAGCTGGTTTGTGGCCGACGCTGCAGCTGATAGCGGGCTGCCATTGCAACCCATCCATGCATAGCGGTAGATAGTAGCTCGGCAAGATCCGAATGGCAGCTTGAAATCCTGCCGCAGTGATTCGCCAGGAGAGTCCCAACCAGGAGGAGCCCAGACCAATTACACAGCAACAGCTTACAGAACTTCTTCGGCCAATCAGAGCATCGATGATGACCTCCCGCCCTAACTATGTACATAGCACACCTTCACATGGAATGACTTCACCAACAGCCCTGCCAGAAATCAGTGCAAGGGCTTCTTCGCATACAAATATCAAGGTCTCGTCCCCAACTTCGATCCGGGATTCTCACCTCACTAGACTCCAACAAACACACTGGTCCAGGAAACCCGCTACCATCTCCAGACAACAGCAAACAAACAAACAACATCAACACCGCAAAAATGACTTCCGCACCCGCAACCTGCTGCCGCAAGGACGGCTCCACCTGCATCTGTGGTGTGTAGTTATTTCCCCCCCTTCCCCCCCCTCCTCCCCCTCCGGCAACTAACTTTCCTGATTTCCCCCGCACAAGCCCAGCAAGCAACCTGCTCCTGCGGCAAGAACGCCGCCCTCCACTGCGACTGCGCCGCCAAGTCCGGCGCCGAGAACCAGGTGGCCGGCGCGCGGTGCTCGTGCCGCGCCCGCCCCGCCGGGCTGTGCAACTGCGAGAACGCCGCCTCGGAGAACGTGGCCCCCGGGGCGGACGGGTCCTGCGCCTGCGGCGCCCGCCCCGCCGCCGCATGCACCTGCGAGAAGGCCGGCGACGGGGAGTACGACCCCAGCGCGAACGAGACCGATTTTACCGCGCAGCAGAAGTAGGAAGATGGAGGCACGCCCCCCCCCCCACTTCTCCCCCAAGAGTGTATGGGGATGAGCATTGGTGGTGCACCAAACCAACACCCAACTACAACAAAACTTGCATCAACACAGGCGTTCTGGGGAGGGGAATTTCTCTATTTTTTTTATTTTTTTTTCTCACTTCACTACTAGGGATGATACCATAGAGATCTTTTACTTTTATTCTTTATTTTACGGCAAAATAAAATGCCTCGTCATCCATCGCCCGTCTAGTTAGTTCCCGCTGCATGAAATGTCGCGTACACTGCCCGATTCGAAAGCGGACGAGAACACCGAGAACAATAGCAGTAGGACAGCATGGGACAGCCTAAAAATGGATGCAGTGCCACTTTCTGTGGATGAATACCTATGATACTAGTAGGCAAGCATGAGGGTTTGATGTTGAATTTTCCCTTTGTTTCTCAATTGCGTCAATGGGGAAGGAAGGGTATCTATAGCGAAAAAGACGAGTATTACAGCAAATCGGCCTTGTGTGTTAGCGCTGCGTGTAGGTTTGTTCTCATGCGCTGGTCCAGAAATCAAACCCAAGTGCATAAACAATACGGTCCAGCCTGAGATATATCCAAACGTCGTTGCATCCAGTGTCTCACGCCATGCGTAGCCCTAGACATTCTTTCTCCCCAACATATCTGTTTGTTTTGGTTTAAATCCATCAACATCGCGTACTCATACCCGCCCATCCTGTCACGAACCTCTTCCAATACAACTTATATCCAAGCTCCCAAAGTGAGACATCCCCGCAGGCAGCTGAGGAAGCGTCAGACTGGAATTACTCGGTCCAGGGTTGCCATTATTGCCACCTCCTCCTACGGCCCGCTGTGGGATATGATCGGACGGATTCATGCTCAGTTCACCAACAAAACTTCTAGCGTTTGACGGAGCTCTACTTGGAACCCTCGACCTGAGCCCACTTGGGCCTGCCTCTCCGGAAGGACCGGGTCTTGTGTCCGAAGGCCCCGGCTCCGGACTCTGCCCGACACTGCCATTCTCAGACCTCATGCTCCACCTTGTGGGATCCCGGGGCGTGGTATCGCCGCTCTCCTCGACAAAGGAGGAGTACGTACGTCCGCTATACCCGGGAGGCTGCGGCCAGAGACCAGAACTTTGGGTCCTTCTCTTGGGGACGGGCCGGATGACAGCGTATGGGGTGGAACTGGGTACCAGGGATGGATCTGCTGAACCCTGTCAAAGAATCAATAATACGGACGATAACTGGGAGGTATGACAATGGAAAATGCCGAGAATATACGGCACTAAGTGGTAGTAGACGGCAAAACATGGCTGCATCGCGTGTTTGAGGTGAATCTGGGTAAAAAGACCGGTAACGTATTGGGTAAATTATAACCAGGGCTGACAGAGACGACATGAGGGATATGGACATAGTCAAGGCACTGCCTGAAAGACGTAGTGATCCCATCCATTATAGCATGTTGTCAACCTGGTGTTTCTGCTACTTCGAATGGAGGACCGCCGGTGCTAGTCTACATTCAACACCATGGATTCTCAGAGGTGTATGTGGGGTGAAAAAGGCGCCAGCATTCTGCGGCACTGGCTGCTGGAGACAGCCGAATGCAACCAAAGTGGAGGTGCCATGATGAAGAGTGGTGAAGACATCCTTAATATCGCCCATGTATCACAATTCTTGGGACCGGAATTGGCAACTGCTGATCAGCGAGAACCGACCGAGCCTGGGAAGAAAGAAGACTTGAAAAAGCGGGAGCGAACAATGGTAGTATTAAAAGTCTGGGCGAGTTGAGACCAGACCGAGCCAAGTTTGAGCCAAGTCTTTGGAGATGTGGTTCAAGGCGTGCTCGGATGGTGACTTTGCAGGGTGTGAGACCGGATGTCTAGGCGATCTGCAAATGATGTGTGCACCGATTCCACCACCCAACAACCCGGCTGGAAGCTGACATAACACACTCATTCATTTGGCAGCTAGGAAGGAAGAAGCAAGTGAGATAGGAAAGAGCAAGTTGAAAGTTGAAAGTTGATTATTTCCATCACGTGCACACTGTAGATAACCTGAATACCATTGGTAATCACTATTTTAGGTACCTGGTGGTGGTGTTGAGGTGCATTCTCTTGAAGACGATGATTTCAGCACCTCAATCTTTCTCTCTCCCATCCTGAAATACATGGGTTCCTCCTTTCTACCCTACCACGCGCTAGTATCTGTCTCGGAATTGGGAAAGAAAACAACCAACCTCCCGGTGGGCCAGGTGCCAGCACTACGCCAGGCTTCTCACAAGTGCTGACAAACAAAATGCCCCTTTGCCTGTTTCGGAAAGGGGAAGCACTCAGCACTCACCAGCCGCCTTTAGCCATGAGCCCAGGCCGGGATTAGTTTCTGTTATTCATTTCATCTTACGGCAAAGTAGTCATCCTAGAGCCTCGCCGACGGCGTATACTCACATCGGTCTGCGAGGCGGAAGCGCTGTAATGCTATCATTTCTCTGTGAGCCAATGGGCGAAACGCACCATGATATACGCCCCATGAGGATATGCAGCGCACGGAGGGTATCATGTACTGTAAGTTACTAACAAAGGGAGATGGAAAGCCCGAGCGCCAGTCCCCCCCCCCCCCAAATCCCTCTCCCTCCTAGACTATCATCAAATCGTATCCACACCTAAGCCGTCCTTGAAGAGAGAAGAACATGAGGGTTTTCCCCAAAATCTAAGCAACAGCGGTAAGAACAATCTTTAGCTTCCTCTATGCTGTGGCCGACGGATTTCCCTGAGAAACAAAACGCGGCACAGCTGTGATATTTCGGCACGATGCGCAGGAAAGCTATCATGAAGAAACGTCTTACTTCAGGCCCAAGCAGTGAGGAATAAGCTGTTGAAGGTTGGTTACAAGTCTGGAATCGATAGGGACAGACGGAGGGGGGGGAGCATGGCCATCGGAGCAATCTATCGGAGCCTTTTCAGCCTCCTCTGGACTATATCGCCAAGATGTTATGGCCTCCCGGCGCCATATATGCGCTTCCGATCAGGACCGACCTTTGTTCTTGGTTCTACCCCGCACACATTTTTCTCTCCTTCCAATCTTTGAGCTTCTATTCATGCACCCAGACTCTTATCATGTTCTGGAAGCGAGTTGTCTCCTGACTTTTGAGACCTGTGTAGTTCCTTTCGGTCAGCACAAGCGTGGCATGCCAAGTTGGGAAATCCCGCCGAGAGAAGATAACATAGCCCGTGCTCGACACGATCCCCTCCCATCGACAGGAATCTTTGTCAAAGAGGCTGTCAGAAAGGTACGGTGGTGGGCCCAGACCAGTTCCAGACATCACCGACCTCCCGAACCAAACTCGAGCTGTTTGAGGTGCTCCATTCAGCATCCATTTCGCCTCGCCGTCCGCATGAAAACCAGCCTGTTCTAGGACGAAACCAGCAATGAGAGGTGACATTCACAGTCCTAAATTCTACCTGCAAGGTCGCGGAGGAGATTTGGGATGGCATGTCAGTAGCCGGCAACGGCAGGTGGAAGCAGGAGAGAGAGGTATGATGTTCGGATGGGGTGCATTTTGCGGGGTATAGCTGGGGGAAAGAGAGGAAGCGAGGGAGGACGGTTCGAGCCCGACGACGGGACCCTGGCTTCGCGCTATATCCCGCCTTAGCAGCGGATTTGCCGTCTATAATCGCATAGTATGGCTCCGGAGATGCAATTGAGAGGCAAAATAGGTGTCGTTGGGTTGGTTGGTGTTTCTTTGTCGAGCGTGTGGCTCTTTCTGGGCCGCTAGGCGAAGCCATGTTTGGGATCCTCTGAATGCTGGACGATGGGGCGGACCCTGGAACCACCGAGGCGAGAAGTCTGTGTGCGTTGCTGAGAACCACACTATTTTATATCTCACATCTTGGCACACATGTGGCAAAACTGAAGAAATTAGCTTTGATAGCCTTACATGTCTCCGACTTTCGCATCTCTGAAGAGAGGTGATAAGGAGGATGACACGGTGGAGGAGCATATTTACCCCAAAGATCATCTGAGAACCGGGCGTCCAATGCTCTTCCAAGGGTTAGATATATGCTACGAAGACCACATAGCTCTCACCCCACAGAACTAACTATAGCTATAAGTGCTGCGCCTATGGACACTAGTATTTCTGAGCTTTAAACCTCCCGAACAACAGAGCAACTGCTACCTAGCTAGCTGAACTGCTTCGCGAAATTGTGGCCAAAGCACCCGCATGCTCTTGCGACGCCAAAATACACTGCGAATGATTATCGAGCAGGCAGAAGGATCTTTAGGGGATCCCTCCTTGCCAAAGACAATAAAGCTCGAACTATAGAGAGTATGCAAACCAACGGCTCATCATGCGAGGTGCCAAATCCGTCGCTCGTGATCAATCTTGCAGCTGTCAACGCTGCCGCTAGAGGGCGGGTGGCGGAAGTGGTTGCATGAGTAGCGCGAGATGGCAATACCCTTGCACTCGAGTCTCTTTTTCAAAATAGAGGTACCAGGCTCTCGAGGTGTGGTTTTCTTTTTCTTTTTCTTTTTCTTTTTCTTTTTCTTTCTTTTATTGGTCACCCGACGGTAGTATTTTCACTATTGGTTCAAGGAAGGGGCAGGCGGTCTAGCAGCTTCTGCCTCCCTTCTTTCCCAGCGAGAAGGAAGCGAGGACTGAACGCGGACAACAATGGCAGATAGTGGGCATCAACCGGGACCGAGTGGCGATGCACCTGGCGGACGTACTCGCCAGCCGGATGTTACTTACTGCCCATCCATTCTCGCAGCAGGCCCCGTGCCCGGGCCGTCTTCTTCATGGCTGCTGGACGCGGGAAGAAGCAGAAAAATCGATGCATCATTGCAGGAAACAACGGTTCGGGGTACATGCATGTGCGGAAAAGGAGCTCTGTTCCTCAGGCGGCCATCCCGAGACGCAGTGTGCCGTCCCGCCTACGGTCAATCCAGTTCTGATGCTGGTGACATTGGTATATACTAAAGTAGCATTAGCTAACAAGCTCCTAGTGTATAGCTTAGGGTAAGCCGTGTAAGCACGTTTCGACCCTTTCGAGGGAGAGGGGGGGGGAGATGGTAAAGCGGGAAGTGGGAGGTGAAGTCGCGCTGCGTTTGGAGTATGGACGGCTTTTATCCTGTGACAGTCGCTATGGTAATGGAATGGATGGGTTGCGGTGCTGAGCAAAAATGAGCGGGGAAGTCCTGAGGCGGAAGTCGTCTTGGGGAGTGAGCTATAGTCATCTCAGGCTTCTCAGTCCTTTGCATTGGTGGTACGGAAAGGAGATTCGCCGGCAGGACGGAGGCGTGACTGCCTCATATTCCAAACACGTGCCCCACAAACCATAATCCCTCCACCAAAAATCACCTTGTTGTGAGCGGAAAATAAAACACAGGACGCCGCCAAACGAAGTCCCCAAAAACCAAATACAAGCAAGACCCAATTTACCCAAGCTAAAAAAGAAATTCTCTCGGGGGCGAGTCGAACGCCCGACCTTCCGGTTTGCTAGGAAGCGACTAATTACAGCCGGACGCTCTAAACCAACTGAGCTACCGAGAGCACGAGCTGACTGGATCAGCGGGGCTCAATGGATTGGAGAGTTCCGGAGATTGGATGTGTTGACAGAACTTTCTGATTAAGGCGCTTATATTTGGAGCACAGGACGTAGGGTTTGTGCTAGTTTGCGGAAGGTTGCAGTGGCTGGCTTGTGGGAGGAGAAGGTGCGATGAGTCAGCATGTAACCTGGAAGCTAGAGGGGTCCTCAATAGATTGAACTCGCTGGGCGCTGTTTTGAAAGAAGAGGAAAGGGGTGAGAATGAATATCCCAGTTAGTTCTTTGATGTGAGCTTTTGTTTAGGCTTTTGTTTTTGAGAGTAGATAGGAGCTGGTGGTGCTTCTCATCTATCAGTGTTCGCAAGGATAGTGAAGCTATATCATCACAATGGACTCCATGCTGAGGCACAGCAGAACCATAGAATAGTCCTCCGTCTGTCGCATTCCCAACACCTTCAAGTTCCGTTCTCTTATCCATGTTTTGCGACATCTCGGGGGAATACAGTGGTACTTGCTGCGGTACAACTTCAACAGGTGCCCCCTGAGCAATGCCCTTTCCCCTCTTTGCCCTTCGAATTAACACCACAACGGCCACAGTCACGATGACAATGATGCCAGCCAGGCAAATCCCAGCCCCTATCGCTGTCTTATTTGGTTTACTATGCCGTCTAGATCTAGATCTCCTGACACCCAAGGCGCTAGAGGTGTCGGGGGGCGAACGAAGCAATCTCAGACAATGCAGTTGCCTGGTTTATCTTGTATGGAGACGTACTGGCGCTGGGGAGCCTATCTTATCGGCTTGTGTTCTGACTTGAGTTATTCGTGCCCAAGCAGGTGTAGAAAAGATGTTGTCCGCATTCGATGAAGCGCAGCACGTTTCGACATCGTTTCCATAACGCCACATCTTGCCGCTGCAAGGTACGATGGGCGTGGGTCCATAGGGTCTATCTGTCATGTTTATTCTAACGAGCAAGGTCCCAGACTATACCATAGAGTACCTTTGTTGGTCTTGGGAAATGAGTTTACCATCCATACAGTACCCTGGACGCGCTTCGTTCCCCTGTGTACTCTCGGCGTGGTCAAAGGTGGAGGCCTGAGATATCCACAGGAGAGATCTGCGCAGCTTCCCCCGAGAACACCGGGATAGTCGCCCCAATCATAGATGCTATTCAAAAGCCAGAAAGTTACTTCCTTGCAACAGAGACTTTCATCACCATCGGGGCGAGATGGGAGGTCCTCATCAGCCGAGTTCCCGTCGGGCTTGTGGCAGACAGAATATATCGGCGCTTCTTCAAGATTAAATATCCCTAATCAAGGCGTCGTTGGTGCGATGGAATACGTACACAAAATGCCGAAGTGACGCGATGGGGCTAGCACAACGACGAGTGTCAATAGGAGGTAGAATAATTGCCGAGGGAAATGAATCCAAAGACGCACCCTTCCATTTGGCCACCCGCATGTTTGTTCACGTCCCGGGGTCTTGTTTTCCGCATGTTTTTGACAAACTGCAATGTCTGCCGTATTCAACCACGTAGATCCGGCGTGAAAATTTCAATCTATTCCCTAGCATTTCCAAGGGCTTCTACCACTTCGTCTTCAATATTGGACTTGTCTCTATCGGAGATTATTACCAGCATCGAATCATTACCAGATACGTAGTCCGCTCTGACTGGGCTACGGATTCCACCCCAGCGAACACCGTCCAAACCTTGCCATGCGTCCAAGTCATAGCAGTTGCCACCTGGAGATGCATATATCGACATCAGGGGGTCAAGACCGGCCATGTATGCGTGCAATATCAGGAGCAGCGTAATCGCTACCAATATGAACCATACATCATGTTTCTAGTCCCAATATTTCTCATCGTCTGCGTTACAGTAGTAGCCCTAGGCCATCACGGCTATATCACTGAACTCGGTCCGCAAGTCTACTGGGTCTTTTGTACCTCCGCCACAATCTCATCTGTCTCGTCGTAAGGCTTCCTTCTACCGCCGCGCTTCTTCCTCTCGATCTAGAAAACTAACCGTTGCAGAGCCTTCTCAAACTGTCTTCGAGAACAATCCGCATCAGTTTGGCACCTGGGTGGTTGCGACGATTATATCTCGGAGTCCAAAGACACTACAGCCACAAGTTGGTCGACGACGCATACTCACGGTCCCGAGCCTGTGGAGGCTACAGCTGTGGACGATTGTGCCTGTAGGGCCGCAGCTGCATATTCGTACGTGGTTTCATGCTATGTTACGTCACGCCAGGGCTCTTGGCTGTTCATCCGGCATTCAACATTGTTTAAACCTCTTTTCGCTGACTTCGGTTTAGATCATGTCTCACTACGATATGCCCTGACCACATCATTGAGACGTACGTAGAAGATGTGAAAGCCCACTGCACGACGATTTCGGAGGCTGAAAGTAGCGAGGGCATATGGTCAAGCGAGGCCGCTTCCCTTGGGGAAATATATTTGACGTGGTTGTTGTTCGTCTTGACTGTGCCGGTGGTTGTAATTGGGGTGGCGTAGGGAGAGTATATGTATATTATACAGTCTGGGGGTCCAGATGCAATGTGGATACCTTGTATTCTTGGTAGGATTGCCCATTCTGCTATCCTAGGGCCGCGGTTAAAATAAAAATAAAATACAAAAAAAAGGGGAAATGAGGAAAGTGGGGAAAATGGCTGGAAAAAGCTACTCGCTGCTCGGAATATGGAACTTTTGATCAAATTAGACTAAACATATATATCTGAGAAGTTCAAGTGATGTCCTGAGTCGCAACTATGAGAACATGCCCGTAGGGACAAATAACAGAATAGTTAACTGCAAGGGATGCAAGATTGGATGTCGCCTCATGCAGGCGGATTACACTTGCATGCGAGACACCACATCGGGCATGACTATTCGGTCTAAGCCACTGTCCATGATGTGTTTGGGCCGACGTGAAAGGATGGCCTTGGAGGATTCCGAATGCGAAAATATGGATACCTAGAGTCGGGTTGTCGGACCCACTAGCAGCAGGTGCGTCCATCGGAGCCGGTAAGTGTGGAACCTCCCGACCATGACGTCGGCTTTAGGACCTTGGGGTAGCACTAAACCCGCCGCCAGACATCAACCACAATTTTCTGTTAGCGAGCAATTGTCCACTTTGGCTTCCCGAGACCCATTCCTGGTGACTGGCGCCAAATTAGGCAACCGGAGAGTACGAGGAAGAAAGAAGGCGTTGTCTCTTTAAATATAAGAGCCCGCGCTTTCCCTCTTCCCCGCCGCATCGTGTAGTCTTTGTCTATGTCTGCCATACGGCTGCTCCGTGTAGCATTGCAAAGTACTACTACTACCGCTACTACTTCTACCATTTCTAGCTCTCGGCGCATACCAATACCGCCACTCGCCAACTTACTCCTCCCCAAGTCCCCTGTTCGCCCAAGTCTTCTACCGCCAAAGCAATTGAGCTTGACCACCCCGCTGGCATTGTCAATGTCGACGCATTCCACTACCATAACCAAGACACCGGGCGTGCTTCCGGTTCCCGACGATGCTGCCGACAAGTCGCATCACGTCCGGGGTAGCAATGGAGAAGTCGTCAAATTTCGCAACCCTCATCCATCATACCATGGCGTCGACCCGTGGATGGCCGTGCGGAAGATTTTGATGTATGTATAATAGGAATCTCATCATGCCAATGCGGTCTTGGACAACCCCCGAACCCCCCAGGAGACTAACAATCCGGCGCAAACCAGCCCCCAATTTACTGGGAAAATCAAATTACCAGACACAACACCGCCAACGGTACCCGTGTCGCCTCCCAATTTCCTAGCCTCCCGAAAATCCTCCTCAAAGCTGCGTGCAACATGGCTCGGCCACGCTTGCTACTACGTCGAATTTCCATCCGGTCTGCGCGTCCTCTTCGATCCTGTCTTTGAAGACCGCTGCAGCCCTTTCTCGTTCATGGGTCCCAAGCGCTTTACCCAGCCTCCGTGCAAAGTGGACGAGATTCCCCTGGTCGATGCGGTGGTAATATCTCACAGTCACTACGACCACCTCAGCCACACTAGCGTCGTGACCCTGGCCAAGAAGCACCCACGCGCGCACTTCTTCGTCGGCATGGGCCTCGCAAAGTGGTTCAAGAGCACCGGCGTCAAGAACGTGACCGAGATGGACTGGTGGGAGGACGTTGAGTTCAAGCTCACCCCGGAGGATAAGGATCCCGGTGATGCTGCGGCAGACGAGATCAAGGCGACTGTATCGGCGCTACCATGCCAGCATACCAGCGCGCGGGGCCTCTTCGACAGGGATTGCACGTTGTGGTGTAGTTGGGCAATTAACTCCGGAGGTAAGAAGGTTTGGTTCGGCGGCGACACTGGATACCGGGCCGTCCCGGAGGTACCTGAGGGTGAGGACGACTGGAGCGAGAAATACCTGTCCTTGCCAAAGACGCCACAGTTCAAACAGATTGGCGATTGCCGCGGGCCGTTCCACCTTGGTCTCATTCCTATCGGAGCGTACAGCCCACGTATCTTCATGTCGCCCATGCACGCCAACCCTTATGACGCCGTCGAAATCTTTGCGGATACAAAGTGCGAGAAGGCACTCGGAATTCACTGGGGCACATGGACACTTACCTATGAGGAAGTCATGGAGCCGCCGCAGATGTTGAAGGAGGCTCTTAGGAAGAAGGGCCTCCCCGATACCGGCACATTTGATGTATGCGATATCGGAGAGAGCAGGGAATTCGAGTGAGAAACAAAACTCCCGTTAAGGTCTCACGAGTTTTGTACGAGAGGGTCGCACATGTAACTATAGCAACATAATACCCGGCAGTTTTTTTTTTTTTTTTTTTTTTTTTTTGCCAGCACTGTACCATAACACCTCGGGACTATAGATGCATTAATGAATAGAATTCTAGAATACCTTGACGATCCGGACAAACTCGGGCTGGTATGCGCCCATATGTCGTTGTTGTTGGAAGTCAGATTTGATTCCATGTTAATCTGCAGATATATGATTGCCGCGGGTAGTCCCGAGACGTCGCACCATCAGCCCCGTGGCGGATGACCGGCACCCAGAAACGTCTACTTGTATTATACGAAAGGCACCGAGCTGGCGAGTTGGGGACAGGAGAAAACATATCCCAACCGTCTATGACAACAATAAACTGAAGCTATAAAGTGGGTAGCTAGACATCATGCATTGAAAGCCTCGGAGAAAACATGATAGTTTTTGCCCGATAGATCGAGATCGCATCGAGTCGCAATGATGTGCAACGGTTGGAACCTCGGGCAAGAACACTTCAGGTGTTAAAATACAAGCTGCTATATTAAGTATATGCCATCGATTATATTGCATGCTTGACGTACATATATATACTATTGATGGGTCCAATATATCTCCGAGTATTAAGAGGCATGCTGTATTAGAATTTCATCCAAAACTTTGGTTAATCGTAGCCGAGGACTATACCTCGGGAAACAAAGCACCTTTCTTCTGTTTTTATGACAGGAAAAGAGGATAAAACCCAATGAACCTAACGGTGTTCTGTTAAATCTTAGTGCTGTCTTTCATCTTTACCCAGCAATGCTTTTGTTGAACAGTGTTTTTGGTTATACCCACAAACCCGGAGCCCCGTTCCTGCTCCTCAGTAGGCTTAACTACGAGACACTTGCGACCACAACCTCGCAAACCAAGCTGTTCGGATCTTAAAGCTGCACGAGATAGAAGGCGTATAGAAGATTGTGTAGTATTAAACCAAAGATGCTATAAGCTGAGATGGGGTTGTGGTGTCATTATCATGATTTCATCAGATATATCTCGGCGAGTAGACGGGGTTTAAGAATCGATATGGAGGGTGAGAAAACTTGCCGGAAACTCACTTTTCCCACAAAACGCTTATTCAGCTTGTAAATCACCGACTGTAGGCTAAAATCATGAGCATTGCTTGGGTGCTTCGATACTGCCTGATGATGATCGAGAGATTAGGGCTGTGTTTTTCATGCAACAACGATATACATACTAAGCTAAAAACAGCAATGACGGAGAGACTTTGCATACTTCTCCATGATTGGGGCCTCTATCTCCCTGAACTTGTTGAAAAGGGTTTGGCCACACTCCTGAAGAGCAATGTGATACCGTGGAAAGCGGTATCGATATCTCATCGATAGTTCAGCCAGTCATAGCTCCGGGCAGTGGAAGATGGGAGCGCTAACGAGTGCCTGAGGAATCGCTCTACATTGCTCCCTATGCTTGCGAGAGATAAATCTTTTCTATTGACGCTCTGCCTGTATATGTGGTTCTTGACCAACATGGGCCCCTTTCCTTGTCGACCGTCTCCTCCTTCGTCAGGCGTGCTCGTGGAATCTTGTCAACTGCGTTTTTACCCTTATCATCTGGAACGCTGGACATAGCTCCAAGAGAGAGCTTATCTAAACGGTATGCATATAACCAGGCATGGTTGACGGAAATATTCGAACTCAATTTTTGGATGCCCTACGCCACACCACGATTAAGTTGCTAAGGGCTTTGTTCGGACCCTAGATAGATTCTCCCCTGGCCATATAAAACCAGGACAGGTCCAGTTCACTCGTAAATTTCAATTCTTCTGAACTTCTCTCTCACTTTTATCAACTGTCCCACCTTTTCCGCCTAACCAACGTACAAACAACCACAAAATCATCAACACAATACCAATAAGAAATATTAATCCAAACCCGGGTTATTTTTCTCCTCACCTTTTTCTCTCCAAATATTTTTATTACCTTCATAATTCTCTTTTTATCGGTCACCTTTCTTGAGAAAAGACCATATGGATTCCAACACAGGAAACCAAACCGGGGTAGCTCCCTCCCAGAGCCAACTACAGGAGCGCACCCCGTCTCCTAGCACGGGTCGAAAGCGTAGTCGCTCCGACTCTGTTGCCTCCTCCGTCGCTTCCGTCTGGGACGAGGACGACGACGCCTCCCGTTCTACCAAGAGGCGGAGAAGGGACGAGGATGCCGTCGGAGAGGAAGATGCCCCTGTCTCTCTCTTCGCCCCCGTTGTCTTTCCCCTCTTGGGGCTCTCCAGCCGCCCGATAAACGGCATAACGGGCGACCCTCAGAGGGCAATCCGGTGGCTCAACAACAGCCAGTACCACGGGCAAACGCTCGCTCGCGGTGCTTACTTCCGCGCCCCCGCCTGGTATGTCGGTCCCGGCCACCCCGACCATCATCAGGATGATGATGAATCTGATACCGGGGCCGACGTCAGCATCAACGGGGGCCGTGAGAATGAGACGGAGGAGGAGGAAGACGAGGACGAGGAGGAAGACGAGGACGATCAAAAAAACCGTCCCATGTTCCATAAGGACCTCCAAACCGGGCGAATCTCCCTCGTCAACCCGGCCGATCTCCCGTCCAAGCCAAAGAACTACGGCGGGTGTAAGACTAACCTCAGCCTCGCTATCACTGCCATGGACGCGGACCCGTACTACGCCACAAAACCCATTGGCGAGCCCTTCGTAGCTCCTTCTTGGTTCAAGGGATTCCCGAGGCAGTTCATCAGAGACATCATCACGAACAAGATTCGTCGGGTCCGAATGCTGGATGGCTATCATATTGAGAACCCGAGGAAGATGCAGACGTATTATCTGCGGAGCCATGGGATTGATGTACTTGAGTGAAGGGGAAGTTGAGATGGAGGAGGAGGACCAAGTCTCTCCAAAGGGGCCCCATGGGGCATCGCTCCACCTCCTCCATACGAGCAACCAAAAGACGACCACTATCACGATAAGGATCCATACCGATATGGATATCGATATCGACCACGGGACTCCGCGCTCCGAGGCAGCCCAGCGCCCCCAGAATACCGAAACTCACCACCCGGTTCCCTGCCAGCTGCCAACCGCGACGCTGCGAAAGAGATGTCGCTCCAAGAAATGAAAATTCCCAGAGATCCAACAACAATGCGATATAGCCTCCGAGCCCCCCTCCCTCGGAGGGCACAAAGAGGTCCGAGCGTCCAACCAACCGACCAATGAGACACAGGCATACCTAGTATGTGCGAAAACCCTCCTCGCACATTCGAAATCACGGTATTTCTCTTTTCTCATCCCGCCAGGCCTATCGCCTGCACGGAAGCGCGGAGAAAAGGGGAGCGATAGGGCCGCGCACTGTATTGCGAGAAAATTCACCATGGACGGTCCTGTCCGAGGACCACAGGTCCTAGCACGGCTGAACAAGGGAATGGATCAAAGTTTTCGAGTCGCTAGAAGAAGATGGGGATATAACTGCAAAGAGGATATGAGGAGACGAGAGATTGCATCCCTCCCCCCGCTTCGCCTGGGATGCAGGGAGAATGGCAGGCAGGATACGGACGCACGGGTAGGAAGGACTGCGTCTTCAAACTTAGTATCTAGAATTTATATAACTCCATCCACCACATACATGTACCTCCCGCATGGGGGCATGCTGTTCCAGGACACATCATTAATATTTGATCTGATAATGGCAAGGAAAAGCCTAGTGCTTAGAAAGAGCCTGAGAGAAATCACGGAATCATGCTGCAATTTTGTCAAGGCAGACGCCATGACATACGTAATCGAACCTCGATACTGTGTTTTCTGGGACGGCCCATCTCTGTGTATGGAGCACTTGAAGCAAACGCAACGTAACCCGATAAAAATCACAAATAAATTAAACCCGACTTGTTTCTTTAATATATAATTAATCATTACCTATCCAATATGTTATATATGTAATGGAATTTATTAAGAAGAAAACTGTTCTAGGGTAATAATAATAATAATAATAATATCGATTTATAAATTAAGAAAAAAACTGGGTATCATATGGGATCACTGAAAATCTCTACGTATAATAACGACGACAAGGACAGCCCAATGAAATATCTCCACGATAGCCTGACTAGATTTAAACTGGTCCTTGTTTGTATGCTACTCTCCATAACTTCAGGAAAGAAAATTACAATTTCCAACATCTAATTAAGGGGAAATATCGTTAGTGTAATGAGTGAAAAGCTTAATGAGAACTCCCCTGCTATGCCCAGCCCCTACGACGCCCTCGTCTACATCAAAGCAAGTACGCAAGGAAATTACCAACTAATAGAGCGAGTGCCGGCTTATAGTCAAGTTTGAGGCAACTGCAGTGGCTGGGAAATGACGTCCAGAAAATCGAGCGCCGTATATCCAAGGCCGGAGGAAACAATGGCACAATAGCCAATCTTACAGGCTCTTAGTGCTGCGCTGCCAAATCATAAACGCTGCAAGACCTGCACATGCCGTCGCACCTAGTGCCATGTAGATGTTTGCCCTGTCGGCTTGCGGCTCCTCGCTCTTCGGAAACGCTGTACTGGGATTCGTCGCGGCTTCGGCGAGCGTCACGAATAATTCACTGATAGAACTCCATGTCACAGAAACATGGAGAGGAGGGCTCATGTTAAGCTCGGCGGTGTACGTGTCCGGCTGCTGCTCAGAACGTTGAGTCGTCTTGTCTTTGTCTGCTTTTAAGGCCGTATAGATCGAAGGTAGGTCATCCAAGTGTGGGTATTTCTTCCGAAGCTCCACTATGTGAGAGAAAGAATCCGGATCGGAAGAGTCGTATGCGTAACAAATGAGATCACACGCATCAAGCTTTGCATGATTCTCGAGGACCGCGCCTTCAACTTCTCCAAGCTCCTCCAGGATAAGGTAACACTGCTTTCCCCCGGGTAGCTCGACACTGTTTACCGCCCGGCGAGGCTTGATGGTTGGATGGTGGAGACCATCAAATGGGCGATTGAGGAATGCGTCGAGGAGGGAAGACTTTCCAGCACCAGCAGCACCAACGAGATAGCACGAAACAACATTACGCTCAACCCGACCAGGCCGGTGGCGTCGCTTCCGGAGCCTCGTAATCTTGAGAGCAGATGTCGTCGATGCATTGGCATCCATATCTGGCTCGAAACCTAGATAGGCAAGGTATTCTAATGTTGTCTTGGGTTCGAGGAAGGTGGTCATGCTCCACTGCGCTAGCCAACCTTGGAGAGTGATGTGACCAGCTTCATTGCGCACCGTATTAGAAGGGAACGACGCCTCTGACCACGATTTTGGGAGACCAGGAGTCGGCGCGAATAACGCCGCAAGTTCCCCGTCGTTTAATCCGCCGTCATTGTCCTTGTCGAAGAGTAGAAAAAGGTCAACGAAGAACCGGTACCCTATTGGGCTCAGCTCAGCCGAAGCGTAATCGGCAACGTCAAACTTGGGATGGAGAAAATTATCCTCCAGACTCAGACTATCTGTATAGTGGAACTTGCGCAAGATGATCCATATCGTCTCGTGGCGTCCCTTCTCGGCGTAGATTTTGTTGAGGCAGAGGAAGCCAGGTAGATCGATTCCTTTGTCGATATTTGCAACGGGTAGAGACTTTTTGATGTTTTGCTTGATACTGATAAGCTCGTCTTTGGTTAGTGCCCGACTGAAGCACTTGGCCTGGAACTCCTCGATTTCGGTGTCATTTAGTACGCCGTCTTGGTCCTTATCGGTGAGGTAGAAGATGCGGGTCAAGGCGTCCACGCAGGCGGGCTTCAGAACTCCTTCCTTGTAGTCGTACAGGGGTGCAATTGGGTGTGTGACAGCCTTCTGGCACATGAAAAAGACTTCATTTATGTTGAACTGCTCCTTGGCACTTGTGCGTATGCAAGAGTCGATCTCTCTGAACTCAGTCATGACCGGTAACATCTCGCCGCTAATAACCTCCGGGGTGGCAGAGTCTCCTGAAAGATCGGACTTATTGGCGCATAGTACGACAGGGACATTAACGCCAAGAGATCGAAAGTAGGGCATCCAGAAGAGAGCCACACGTTCGTAGCTAAAATGATCGGCATAGACGAGAAGGATGACATTGCATTTTCTGATTTCTCTCCTCAGTGTATTACGATCCTGGGGGCGGGCGGATGTATCGACAATGACGGTCGTGACGTTCTCGGGAGTAGCAACATTTGGAGGGAGGGTTATCTGGGGAAGCACAGGCTGAATCCTGCTCGGGACAAAGACATCGCGGATGAGGGTCGCGATCAGGCTGGACTTGCCAGTACCCTCGTCGCCGCAGACACAAATTCGAACTGTATTTACTTCAAGGAGTCAGCTTCATGAGGGGGGCAAAGAAGAGGCGTGGAAGGGATTAGACAGTGGGCATGATGGATGGACGAAGGGGACGCACCAGAAGCCATTGTGACTGAGCGATGGGATTGAATAACGGCGGCGACTATCTGCCCATGTCTACAGCCTCGTTGAGGGTCAATTTCGGCCCGGCTAGGACAGGATAGTCTAGAGTGGGTTGCATCCACCTGGGCGTTGAGGTCTGGTGTTAAGATAACGCCTGTTGTCCTAACGGTGGTTGCTGGATGAAGTGGCGGTGACGGGGCAGAGACAATGGATTCTGGCGAAGACGAGGACGGGAAGACGGGAAAAGGAGATGGATGGCGGGCTAGCAGATATCTTGTGATGGACGAGTGCTGTCGGTGCAGCGTGTCAACGAAAGGCTAAAGAAACCAGGGCACCGCGATGCGACCTTGTGAGTGGTGGTGGGAAGGAACCATGCTGGGAAGCTCTTGAACTGGAGCGGATGCAGGCGTTCGATTGGGATGATGAGTGGACAGCTGGGCTCGGCGGGCGTGTTTGCAGCTCTCTCTGTGACGTAGTCTACCACCGCAGACTCAAGGGTTTTTGGCTTTCCCCGGCTGGCCGCTGGGCCCCTGCGGCGGTGGAGGGGCTCCTTCTCATTGGTTCAGGCTGAAGGTGAGTGGCTTCCTCGCTATCCTGCCCTTTTAAATACCAAGCCTCCTGTTTTAAATGGACGAAAAACAGTAGCAAATAATGGCTCGAAACCGTGTCCCTGGACGGCATCGATGAAGATTAAAGGCCCCGTATTCAACCCATCTGTACTCTTTTGATCGTGGAATCCCGAGTCTTCACCTATCAGGAATCAAAGAATCTAGCGCACATGCAAAGTACGTATCGTGGAACTTCAAGGAATGATTCCGGCTGAGGGACGTCTCTCCACTATCCATCCATCAACCTGATGTCTGCACACCACGGCCCCGGATTTTCGGGAACAATAGCGGCAGGACATTGAGGGTTGGACGTTAATCTTCAACCAACAGCGACACCAGCACTAACCTCCAAGCCTCAAGCATGTGCATGCTATTGCTGCGAACCACTACAATGGAACCATTATTGGGGCGGCCAGGAGGGGTAGTTTCCTTCCCCGTCCTTCTCAGTCGAGCGGTTGCAAGGGCCTTCCCATCCATTATGTGGGGTAATATGGAGGAGGATCCAACCCCGGTCTACACCAAAAGGGTTCCAACTGCTCCATGGTACCTTCCCCATCCTCGTGCTTTCTAGAAACCCCGGAAAAGCTCTGTTCGCTGTAGTGTAAATACCCGCCTTTTTGGTTCTTTTAACTAGGACTCCAAACTCTCGCGTCGATTTCTACTTTTCAACTCCATCAACTCTCCATCTCTAGTGCTCCTCGAACCACTTGAATATCGAAATTCCGTCGTCGTCGCATGGCGCCTCTTGGTCGGTCGTCGTAGCGTCCGAGTTCCACGTACATGATCCAATAGGCACGATACCGCAGTTCCCACAACCACAAAACTGCTCAAAGGTGTTCCACATACATCTCCGGTACGGACGGAAATACTACAGCCAGAAACAGGACTTCTTCAGAGCAACGCCAGTAGTACAACACGCAGGAAAGACGAGACAACACACCCACTAATCGAGCCACATACGACATTCAGTCCGAATTTGACGTGTCCTGAACGGTCCTCATAACAAGCCCTGCAGCAAAAAGCGCAAGTCTGCAGGCCAACAAGCTCTACCAATAAAGAACACTTGGCGCATCAACTTTCACCAGCCAATACCTCTCCTCACAAATCGCACGGGAGGTCGCCGCTATGTTGTAAGACATCCCATCAAGTTACTCTCTTTCCCCAGTGGACCCGTGGGCGCCGGTGTGTGGCCGCCAGATCCTGATCGGATATGTACCCGCTCGCTAGAGGGGCTGGACTCTGTCTGTCATATCGCTCTGTGTTCCTCTTTGTGACTGAGACTGTGGCCGACGTACCTGCAAGCCCTAATAATTATATATGCTGTCGTTACGCAGACCGCGCCATGGTTATTTATTCGCACCTTGCTGACCACTTGCTTTTCACGATGTTGCTCGTCACCAAAACAGCGTCCTACCTCCTCCTCCGCGATATCCAATATCCGCCGGCCCATATGGCGTCGGCGGTATGCCCACAATAATCGAGACCAACAATATCCTCTCCCACCCAGAAGGTCCCGAGTTCAAGTTCCTTGTGGGTGAGGGAGAGTATGTTTTGAAGGAAGATCTGCAATTGGCAACACCTCCGCCTCACCCGTCCGAACAACCGCCACAGAACCCAAATCCCCTCTCGACGACCCCCCTAGCCGAGTCTACGGGAACAAAGCTCACACTTGTCAACCTCGAAGCCCGTGGCGGTTTGCTGCCCCCGTCGTCCTTTGTCGCAAAAGCACAGTCGGTTACAACTCTAGCAAGCAGTGGGCTAGTTCAGGCAAGCATTCAGGAACACCCCAACGAGAGCAGATATAGCACCGACCCAGGGGCTCTTAGTGGAGACGAGGGAGGTCGCGGCACCGGAACTAGTTTTAGCGATGCGCCGCAAACCAGCGTCACTGCCGTTAGTACTCCTGCGTTCGGCGAAGGAAATGCGCTTCTAGCCCCTCCCCCGGTGAGCGTAAAGGACGCCGGCAAGAAGCGGAAGCCAAAGAGCAGCATGACCAAGAGCAATTCCAGTTTCATATCGCGTGTGATCAATCACGACAATCTCAACAAGCGGCTGCAGGAGCGCAGCAGCGATGGTATGTTTGCCTTTGCAAACATCAACAGGGCATTCCAATGGCTCGACCTGAGCGACCTAGAGAAGAAGTCGGAATATCTCACGAAAGTGCTATTCACGAAAGCGCATTGCATTTGTCACGACGTAAACCCGTTAACCAAGACATCGAACCACTGCGACGTCATCATGGGCTTTAGCACGGGCGATTTGATATGGTGGGAGCCGTTCAGCCAGAAGTACTCGCGCATCAACAAGAACGGCGTCATCAACCCTCATCCGGTAGTAGATCTCCGCTGGATTCCCGGCTCGGAGCAGCTCTTTCTCGCCGCCCACAAGGATGGCTCCCTGGTCGTATACGACAAGGAGAAGGAAGATGCTGCTTTCGTACCGGAAGATGAGCTGGTGCAGGAGACGAACGGGGAGGCGAACGGCAACGGCCCCGCCGCGGATCCCCATCCTCCGAAACCAAACTACCGCGAGGCCATCGAGATCAAGAAGAGCGTGTACTCCAAGAACCAGAAGACAAACCCTGTCGCTTACTGGAAGATTGCTCACATGAAGATCAACGCTATCGCATTCAGCCCAGACCACCGGCACCTCGCGATGGCGTTCGACGATGGGAGCTTGCGCATCATTGACTACCTCAGGGAAAAGCTGCTGAGTGTCTTCTTTGGGTACTTCGGCGCCATGATGTGCGTGTGCTGGAGCCCAGACGGCAAGTACATCGTCACCGGTGGCCAAGACGACCTGCTGCACATTTGGTGTATGGCGGAGAATAGTCTTGTCGCATACTGCGCTGGACACAAGAGTTGGGTTAATAGTGTTGCGTTCGATCCATGGAGGTGTGATGAAAGGAATTACCGCTTTGGGAGCGTGGGAGATGATTGCCGGCTGTGTTTGTGGGATTTTAATGTTGGGATGTTGCATCGTCCTAGAGCTGTGAGTACATTCCATCCATCGGAAATGGGTGTGAAAAGGGGGGATACTGTGAAGAAGAGCGAAAAACTATGGTCGCTAACACAAATATCGTCGTTTGTCAGTCTTCTATAATGCAGCACAGATCTGCTTCGGTGTCATCCAAGCCGACGATTCCACAGAGGCAGGACACGCGCAACACTACGGCGTCAAATGTCGAAGGTAGCGAAGAGGAAAAGCCAATTCTTCTTGTGCCGCAGTCTCGAACCAAGACTGCCATGCTGCCGCCCGTCTTGTCGAAGATTGTTGATAAGAATCCGATGCAATGGCTTTCTTTTACGGAAGATGCCATCTTGGCGAGCTGCAAGTCTGGTAGGTTTTGCGGGACGTTTCTGGAGGTCGACATTGGAATAGAGCTAACTGTAGTGATAGGACATATTCGAACTTGGAATAGGCCGTCTGATACGCCTGCTCAACCTGAAACGTAATTCTAGGAGCTTTGTCGTGAAAATAGAATGTGTAAGTGTTTGAAAAGAAGGAAAGGGAGTGGAAATTAAGAACTTTTATTAAAGACATGTTGGAAGACGAACAATATCATGGTTCCTAACGTTGAGTGTGCATGTATGGATATCGTATCAGTTCTTTTTTCTCTTTCAATATAATGTTGAAAGCTGGGACCCTCCATGCCGACGTTTTATTCCTGTGGGCTCGTTCTTTGGCTCGACTTGATCGCGGTGGCTAGGTGGCTAGCTATCTCTGGCCTTTCACCGTTACAGATAGTATCTGATGCGGGCAGGGCGTCGTGGATCCACGGGCATAATCATATGAAGATGGTGGACGAACCTCGAAGCCACATGTGCCGATTCATTGGCTCGCATATGATTCATAATAAGGGAAGTGGGAAACCCGATGATATCTATGTACCTAGATACGCAAGCCCGCTCTCGGTCTCTCAACGCATGTGAAAGATTGATAGATTGTCAATCACTCGCACAGCAGTATCAGCAGCCACCACATTGGACGGGGTAATTCGCTACGCGACAGGAACGTACGCGCTCTTTGACGTCTATGAGTGAGACTCACCGATGCTGACGATGCAAACAACCTGGAAGAAAGGAAAAGAGGGGGGGGGGAGGTGGGTGGAGGGGGGTTCGTTCTGCCTACGTATGTATCTAAAATATCATATCTAGATTCGGATAAGTCATTTTCCGATTTTCACATGTGTCGATGGGCATGCTAGTATGAGGCTGAAGAGGGGTTGGTTGTGATGGGCCAGATCAATGCAACCAACCCACCTACTGTATATCGACGTGCAGTACATAGGCACCCTGCGACAACGGTTGGGGGGCACACGCGTGCATCTACGGACACGAAGAAAATTCCCACACACACACCTCACGGTCCACGGATAGCAGGTTCGACGAAAATACTAGCTTCAGAGTTCGGCCGGCGGGGCTGCAATGTGTCACGCTGGATTATGTATGGAGCCAGCCAGCCAGCCAGCCACCTTCGAAAGGGTTTTTCGTCCTTCGTGTCTGGTTCGAAAATACGACTAGGCATGTAGCCTGTAGGTGTACATATGTAGGTGGATATGTGAGCTACATAGGTACTGTACGTAGACATCCGATCCCTAGTGTCGCGAAAGTCAAGCCCCCTTTTTAGTTGACCCCCCCGCCGGCTTCGGAAGGTGGATATGATAGCTAGCGTATGAAGGGGTTTTTTTTCTGTTCCTTATGCCCCCGAAACTGTTCCGATGTGGTGGACCTCGGTGGGTCGTGGAGCGTGGATCGCGGAACCGTGGGATGGCGGGCGGTTCCTTGCAGGCTATATGGCATGGCGCAGGAGTATAGAGTAGGTACTGTATGTAGGTACATACCTAGAGTATGTATTAATAGCAAATATGTTGTGTCTTCTCGCTTCAAGCTGTCGCATTTTAACACGCGAGCCACTCACCCGACTTATTCAGGCTCGATCTGCGGTTGGGCCTCGAGGCAGCCTCAGCTTGAGGTATTCGCAACTCTTGCAAGTACGTACTGTATATACATCGTATTGTGTAAGGACTTTTTCCTTTTGCTTGGTAGAGAGTAGTGCCATGATTCGCGATTCGCGATTCGTAATTTTGTTTTTGCCAGCCGTCGGCGGTTCTTCGACGAACGTCGCTTTTTACATGGTAGTAAGTCTCGCCTAGTCCGTGGAACGTGGCGGCGGCCATGAGTTGAGCCGTCAGGAACCCTTCGCTGGCAGCCGCAGCCGCAGCCGCAGCCATGCCGCGAAAGCTTGAACCTACCGTACATATATATCTTGCAGGTAGGAGGGTATTTTATGTAGTCTACGATCCAAGGAAGACCCGTGTGGGCCCCTAGCATTCGCCGTCATGCCGGCATCAATGTGGATATGTGTGCAGTGGCTAGTATGTAGTTGTAACTTACCAGTTGGTAGGAACCAGAGGATTCCATGTTGCGTGCTGTGTGCTATCGTGAAGGATCCCCTGGGAGTGTAAGCCGCGGCGGTGTCCACTTTGCTAGGCAGTTGGATGAATCGTGAGCCGCATTGCGCCCCTGGCTAGTCTCTTCCAATTTCCTTCCGAGAAGAGAACAACACCAGGGGAGCCTCGCAAAAAAAAACATTTTGTCTTCATCCTTGAGCGCTTGGCGTTGACTTTTCTACTGGTGTGTTTCGTACAGATATAACCTAAGTATCAAAGACAGCGCAACCCCCACGCCCTCCATCGCCGCTGCCTGAGATTAGACCACGGGTGGGCCTTGGCGGGCCTTGGTGGCGTCTAGTCTTCTTTTGCCGCATAATATTTGAAATGCCACCGAAGATTTCACGGGATGACGACGGACCGTGCTATCAGCGATGGAACTTAGCAAGAAAAAAAAAACATGCTGGGCATCCAATGAGGAAACGAGCTATGCAGCGTCAAGCCTTCTTTCAATTTACCCCTGCATACCCAACCATCAAGGCGAATAGAAGAGCAAGAAAAAATAGTTTGCCCACAGCTGTACTGGGAGTCTCTGATAATAATAATAAGAGCTCAATGCCGGGGCGGAATCGGAGCTGGATCAGTCAGTGAGGATAGCGTGCTGGACGGTTGGCGAGCCCTTCTTGAGTCCTGATTGGACTGCTGCTGGTTCCATATCAAGGTGAGTCAGGGGCGGAACAAGCCGTCACAACTTGCAAGAAACCCCCGATTCCTCATCACGGCTAACGAGGGCAGAAATGGCAGCTTGCAACAGTTCAATCCAGAATCCATATCCCTATTTTATGGCGCAAAGCAAACGTGGGTAGTCCGTGAAGCAGTACGTGGAGCTCGAAACAGGAAAAGGAAATTTATCATGATGTGGTTGAAAGCGTGCCTAGTGGTTTATGGGCCCTGGGCGGGGGATCTCATCACTCCCCTTCAGACGTCTCAGAATGCCGGCAATAAGTCCCGAGTCCTACGGCTCAACCGTGCCAGGGATGACAAGATGGGCTCATACAAAAGTGTGGCCTATTTTTCCGTTGCATTTAACGGTGGGCCGAGGGCGTGTCCAAAATGGATGTCGCTGGCGAATGTCTCTTGAGAATCGAATATGTCACAAATAACAGCAAAGACTCGGATTGCCGTGGGACATGATGGGAAAACGGATGGAGAATATGCCTGAAAAAGAATGCCGAACAACTTTTTCGGGACCCTGTGTGCATCAATCCCTACGTACAAATGCGACCTTAATGCAGGAGCGTATGTGAAAAAGGTACGAGAATCAGGTCATGTCGAGGAGGAAGCTGCCGGAGTGATTCGGATGAGCAATTCAGATGTCGTCCAGTGCCAGACTACCGGTCTCACACTGGCCCAAGCTCAAATGAATGATCTCGCGGCGAACTTCTGCTGCAGCGGCAGGGACAGGGGCATCCGGGAGATCGGCGCCATGTTTAGCCGATGAGGATCGCGCATCGGTCAATGAAAAGCTGGCTGCTGACGGCATTGCGGGTCCATCTGCTGTCACTCGCTCCGAGAGTAGCGACGGTTGGTCGGAGTTTACACCCGTCACCCGTTGTGGTCGGCCAACTTCCGCCGCCTGGTGGTAAGCGGACTTGACTTTTGTGGAAACAGCCGTCGCATGCGGCTTCCATTTTTATCTCCCGTTTTATGTTCACCGTCGGCATCACTCCACCGTTCCATTGGGATTTATCTTCTTTGCCTCGTAGAAACCATCCGGCAGTCGCAATAAGGTTGCGTTCCATGTACTGTACTTGCTCCCTTAAAACTGTGGTATTACAACTTCCAGAATATTTTTGTTATGCCAGTCTTATACGGAAGATTTTTGAAAATCAAAACTCACCCAACCTACCCTCGCTGTCAATCTCACTCGGGAAACCACTGGCTCTGATGATGTAGATCTTGACACCCACTTCTTGATCCCATAGCACACTGCCTATATATCCAGTTACCGGCCCGGGAAGGTCGGCATGCTCCAGGCAGGCGGTGAATGAATAAGGCTGCCGCAATTTTTTATTGGGGTAGAGGAACATGCTGTCATGCCATCGAGAACCGTGGTTCAGGGACCAGATGATCAAAACATCACTCTATGCCCGCAACACCAACTTCGTGATCAGAACCAAACCCCACATTGTGCTGTTCTCTCTGCCGTACATGTTGACCGGAATGGTTCAGACCATCTCGGCATTTGACAATGCTGTAGCCTAGCGGACGTCCACTTGTCCAGAGTCGGCCGAGCGTGTGAGCCCGATACAAAAGCCGCGGAAGAGATATGCTACATTCAGCCTCACTCAGTGCAGCGTCCAGAGCAAGCTCGGGCGCTATGCATGCCTGCCTACTTATTCCTCCGCTCCGCAAGTAGGGAGATTGGAATGTAGGTAGAGTATATTACGGTACGGCAGGCTTTTCGTTACTTTTGAAAAGAGGTTAATGAGCTGTTCACGATGAAATTCTCCATCGCTATTGATCCGGTTGACATACATAGCTAGCCGAGTTGAGTGTTTGTGGCGTTTAAGATCGTCGATAACGGCTGCCCCCAAAAAACAGGCTTTAGGCCATCCCAGCAGGTACTGCCGCATTAGGAAATTCCAGCAGACCCAGGCTGTCAAGGATTAGTCTCGGAGATGAGCGGTGCCCCACCAGCTATGTCTAGGGCTTCTTATTTTTTTCTTTTTCTTTTTCTTTTTTTGGCAAACAGCGACCATTTTACCGTTTTGAGTAGGTGGGGGGTTTGCCCAAGTTGCATGCACCACACTCTCGTCCCCCATTTATTTTTATCCACCTTTCTACCACTAATTATCTGGTAATTCTACCATCTGGGAGATCATACCCGCATCCTCTCTGATCTTGGTTATAGTAGCACCTATTTGTTCTAGTTCTACGAAGCCAAAGACCCCATCATCCTGCAAGTCAAAGGCGGAGGAGATCTTTTGCACGCCCACCATTAGACTGCGCTGAGATACAGAGTGGGAGGGCGTCATGCACCAGCTCGGTGATTGATGGAAATCGCTCTTGTCAATTTCTGTTATGGGCCAACTGCGCGGGTGAGAGCTGCGCGTACGCCGGGTAATAGGGTGGCTTTTGGATGGCCGAGAAAAAAGGGCCCCGTCTTGCCAGTCCATGCCTACATAGCGAGTTAGTTTCATAAGAACATCAAACTACCTTCCATCCTATACTCATCAGCCTTTGGCAAGCCTTAGGATTAAGCTGACTTGCATTGCGACTATGTATCTGCCAACCATGAATGACCTGGTTTCTGACTGTACCTTCATGCGCGGTCATGTTGGGCAGTTGAGTGTAGAGGGAACAACTGTTCCTTTCCCGTTGTGGTGTTCTCCACCCGGCTTGCCTAATACGTTGAAAACCTCAAGAAGAGCCAAAGGGCAATAGTATAGCAGCTGAAGTCAACCCGAAAGTATCACCGACGGGAATTAGGGGAGTCCAGACACAGGTACTTACTACAGTATACGTATGGCCGACACACCCTTTTTTTTTTCCGATCGATGCACTTGCAGAATACGCCAGTGCGTGGCAGGGCGAGTCGATGTGTGTGTACATATGTATGCATGCGCCGCCTTCTGGAAGGACTCAGGCTGGCACCCCACGCCGCCCGACTAGTTCGGAACCCACATCATCATCCCGCTATCGTGCTTTTCTATCGCACGACAGGAAAGCCAGGCGGCAAGGCGGTCTCAACCATCCATGACAGAACCTGGTGACAGGGATCCTCGCTCTGGATCGTCCCTGTTCTTCGATGGATCCCGGTGATGCCGCCGGTCTTCGCTCGTGCTGACTATGAGGCTAAGAGGGACCCTTTTTTCTTTTCCTTTCTTTTCTTGTTGTGCTTCTCCTTTTCTTTAGTTTCACTTTCAACCCAGGGACTAATCCTTTCCGTTAAAATCCCAATTGCCTCTTTGACTGGCCCTCCAGCTTTTTCCCGGCTTTTTTCGGTCCCTTCCCTGGCCGCTCAACACCGAGGTATTCACAGTTGAAGCCCCCCCGACAATACAAGCTGTGTAAGGACGGGTCGCCACTACGTCTCCAGCTCGGGGCGCATTCACGTTGTCGATGACATCGATCCACCACCGTTTGCCCCTCCGTTCTGGTTAACCGTCCGGGCGACTGGGAAATCAAGCCACCTCTCGTCGCAAAACCACCCTCTTGGACTTCTCACTCCAACAACAATTGCAATCGTTGACGACTTTAACAAAAACATCCGAAAGAGTAATATCGAGAACCCCGATTTCGCAGGTCGATAATGCCTTTCAATCCCTTCAACACCTTGACGGGGAAGCACGCATGCACGCTGTTCGAGATTCGGTTAGTAGGAGACACCCCGAGACAAGCTGCGACTAAGGCGCTGCCCCATTAGTCGCACGAGATCTCCAAGTTCGCAGCCCGCTGACATCATTTATCCCAGCCTCGATGATGATTTCATCATCTTCCGCGGCAACGAGCACGAAGCTGCGGGCCAACTCATGAAGGGAACCATTGTGCTGTGTCTACCTTCTCCTCTGAAGGTTGAAGATATTCACTTGAGGTTGACGGGGCAGCTGAGGTTAGCGTAAGTACACCCATTCGAGGCAGTTCCGTCGTGCGACAAATTGATCTGACGGTCTTGACAGATGGACCCACTCAAAAGCTACTCCATCTGGAATTACAACGCAGAGAGTAGATCGCACGAAAGTCGTATATAATCATCAATGGAACCCATTTGTGGCCCCGAAACCGGGGTCGTCGTCCAAAAGCGTCACATTGGAGGCAGGAAACTACGAATGGCCATTTGAGCTCCTTCTTCCAGGATCTACAGCGGAAAGTGTCGAAGGACTCCCGGATACGTCCCTAATTTACAAGCTTAAGGCGACCATTGCACGGGGAAAGCTTGCGTACGACCTCCACGCCTATAAACACCTGAGGATCGTCAGAACACTTGAGCCGGCAGCGCTCGAGTTTTTGCATGCGATGAGTGTCGAGAATATCTGGGTCAACAAGATTGAATACTCGATCGTCATCCCACAGAAGGCCGTCGTGTTTGGGGGAACTGTGCCACTCGACATGCGATTCACGCCGTTACTGAAAGCTCTTGACATGGGCGACATCACGGTCAAATTGGTTGAAATACAAGAATTCAATCTGCAGGGACCGTACGGATATTCGCTCAAGGAGCATCGCCACGAAAGGGAAGTCGAAAAGTGGTCATTAAAGGTCGACAGGAGCGAGCATTGGCACGATATTCTCGAGGAGACTGGCCAGGAGGGATGGGTCGTTCACGCACCGCTCCCACTACCCAAGAGGTTGCGCGATTGCATACAGGATGTCAACATGCCCGGTGTCAAGATAAGGCACAAGCTGCGGCTAAACGTCGCACTTCGAAATCCAGACGGGCATATTTCTGAGGTAAGTGGTCAAAGAAATGGGATTGGTAAAGCCAATGGCAAGTACGTTGCTGACAATGAGTGTACATCATAGCTCCGCGCAACGCTTCCCATCACCATATTCATATCTCCAAATATGTTGCTAGATGATCAGGGAAATCTTGTGCGGCAACAACCTGGAGTCACTTCGTCCGTTGACGCTGCATCCGTTGCGCCTCCCGGATACGGTGAACACATTTTAGATCAGCTCTACGATGACGTTCCTATGACCGGATTCCAGTCTCCGCCGCTTCAATCCGGAATCAACTCGCCCTTCTACTCCCAGTCTCGCGTGGGATCCGCCGAAAACCTCCCTTCACTAACTGGAGGAATGCACGACGGTGTAGCCCCAGCCGCACTATCAAGTCGTCTCCAGAATGTTGCTGCTGTCAACGGAAACAGCTCGGTGAGCCCGCGCGCGAGTTTGGTGGATCAATCGAATCGAACCTCAACCCTGGCTAGTGCCGAACTCTCCAGGAGGCCAAGCAACGAGGACCACGACTCGAGCGACTCTGTGGCGAGAGCTACGAGATCTGGCTATCACACCCCGGAGCATATTGATTACTCCAGCATGGAAGATCTTTCGCGGGTACCCAGCTACGCCACAGCCGTACGGACACCGGCCAGGAATCTTCACGTGCCGAGTCGAAATGCGCCTCCCGACTACAGAATCGCCGTCAGCGTGAGCGCGCCCTCAAGCCCAACTCACAGAGACACGGACCCCATGTCTACATCCGCCCCCGGGATGGAAACTATACACGAATCCACAAGCAGTCATAACGCCGAAGGCTGGGCCGATAGGAGACGTACCAGCCGTGACAGTGGCTCCAGCAGGGGGGCTGGCGGCTCCAGCGTAACCGGCAGTCGAGGAGCCTCATCGACGCACGACAATAGTAACAACAGCTCGAATGAGAGCCCGAGAACTAGCTTCATGAACCGCAGCCGTACCACTAGCATGGGTCTAGGGGGCTTCCTTTCTTCCCATCTCCACATTTCAGACCCAGAAGAGCGAAGGCTTCACTTGATCCAGGCAAGCGAGCGAGTTATGTGATACCGTATTTACGACCCCAATCTGAACGAACTGTTTACGAAAAGAAACCTGCCAGATACCATGTTTTGTTTTTTTCTCTCTTTACTAGTAGTTTAGAGACCCCATGCTTCGTATTTCTACCCTCACTTTTCATTTTTGTTATTCTTGGAGAGGATAGCGCTGGTTACTATTATTATTACAAGTGGACCGGGGTTTTTTTTTCCCTCTACATCTTTTATCCCCTTTTCGATAGACTCAAAAGATGGGATGGCGGCATTGGCGTTGCATTTACATGTTGCTTGGGAAGGCCATTGTGTTCTTTTCTGCTTTGCCTATCGGTACAAGAGGAGGCTGGCAACAGCACTAACTGTCCCAACGGTTCGATGACGCATTATATAGCATGATACATCTAATAAGAGCATGCAATGGTATAGACACATTTACCTTATGCCACCGTAGTCCCGCCGCACAATATGAATTTGTATTTCCCATGTTGAAACCAAGGTACTAGGCACGCCTATAACACTGGCAGATGGATGTTACGAGATTGGTCCGTGTGATGTGTACACAACCACGCCCTTCTCTACTTACTCCTGCTTGGACCAAGATACTAGAATGGAGTTTAGCAATGTGGCGGACACTACCAGATGCGGATGTTGCCAGGTCATCTCACGTCGGATACGTTGCGACGAATATGTGTGCCACCGTCTCAACTGCAGGACCAACAAGTCTGAGACACAGGGCTATGCTTCAGGAATGGGTTCCAGCTTGTTACTGTCAAAAACAGCACATTATAATAATGGCACGAAACAGACAAGCATTGTGCGTGACATTATGGGAATCTATCCTCAAATTTTTGCATTTAGGGATGGTCTCCATGAGGCTGAAGTGGCGGATTGGTCAGTAAGTCTGAGGGTGGGTGGACGCCCGGCACGCCCAACTGAGGGGATGCGCTCACCTGCATTGTTCCGTGAGGCTCACCATGGCCACTCCGGGTGCCGGATGTATGAAGTCAAGGGAGTCAAGTGGAAAGGCCCCAGCATGAGGCCGCCTCGCTTTTGACCACCCGCAGTGTTAGAATAAGATGTGAAGATAAGAGAGGAATACATAAATCTGGCTAGCATACCTTGATCCCTCGACCTCCAAGCAATGCTCTCTCATTCAACTTTTTTTTTTCGTACATCCTTGGCACTTCCTAATAGGTGGCCCACTGTCCTCCATGGCGCACCCCTGAAAGGCAAATGCGTAAAGAAAATGGATGGATTGACGCGGTGCAATAGCAAGGGCCGACATTTACTACATAGCAGACTGGGCCTGCTGCCTCGTTACACAACACAACCGTGTCCGGATATCGATCGGAGCCCCAAAACCAAGAAAGCCCTGGAAACCACGGTCCAAACACTAGCACTTCCACCCAGGTCCTCACCACAGCTACAATGATGTCATCGCTCAAGCTGTTTGTTGTACAACGAAGTCTCGACCGTCGTGGCTGACCCTTTTTCGGAGTGTGGTGGTGATGGTCTAGGAAGGAGGTTGAGCAAGCGGGCGACTGGCAAGGAAGGTACCCCAGATGGACGCCAACCCACCGAAAAATAACGGAAATCTCCAAGCTCGAGGACCACCAATCCACACCCAAGGTGTTTGATTATACAGCTGATGCTCCAGGATTCCTCTGGCGAACTATCGCAACCTACGACTGATAATTAGCAAGTTATATCCCTTCCATTTCTCAGCCCTGGTGCTTCTATCCTCCATATTGGATGTTGAGTCTGGTCTGTGATTACTTTTCTTCTGCCATCGGGGTTCCTGTTCGATAGAATGACAGCTGCCACCACATTTCCGCCACACACATCCCAGCAAGTGTGACGATTTGTGCTAAAGCGCCAAGCTTTGACCCCTCCATAACGTCATTTATTATTTGTTTCTGCCCCATGGACTGCACAACACACACCATCAAGGGTGGACTGTATGGGAAGGAGCAATGTTGCTAACTGTAAAGGTGGCATCGGGTAGAAGTCATGGGTGCCTCTTTCTCCCTGAAGGGGCGTTGGAGCACTCGAGTTGACTTGGGGTAGCCAACCAGATAGGCATGAACTCGGTCCCGCTAGAGAGGCATGGACGTCGACGATCGCTTGATCGTCCACACCCACCATCCTCTCGTACCGCGAACCTAAAACATTTCCTATCATCATCTGCACTTCGTAGGACGTATCAAATCGCTCAAGCCAAGCCCTATTCGCAGTTTCATCCAGTGGAAACTCCCCGGCTCGCCAACCACGCCCAATTTACCTACGAGTAGGCTACTTGTTGCCCTATAGTAACCTAGCCAGTTGGCTCTCACCATTGTCTCGCTTTCGTTGAACTCGATGGGCACCCCGCACTGCCCGGGCAACACGGACTAGCCGCGGCCCACCGCTCTGCAGGACGGGCAGACAATAGCCAGCTGCTAGCTGTAGCTGCTCCGAAGCGATAGTAGATTCGACTTGTCTTATGTTGGGCTGGCTTTAAAAGGGACGACAGGTTCCTTCCCCTCGTCGTCATGAATTTTTCCATGTGGATGTAGAACCAGACAGATCGACAACGAGAAACAACAGCCGACACCCGCTACCACCCCAGAACTCCATCGTATCGCGCTCGTTCATACTCTCCCTCCGACGACGGTGTTGAATTCGTGCGGCCGACAGCAAACATGTCCGAAGCACCGAATAGGCAAAGCACTATGGCCAGCGAAGATGCTGTGCCGGATATTGACCCAAGCAGCGTATGTAAACCCCGTGCCTGTATTCGACGCCCACTTTTCGGGAGGGCGTCCAACACGACAAACTAGAAGAAAACGACGCATCAGCAAGACTGTAGCATCCGAGCTAGGACGGAAAATTACTAGGGACCTCAAAGGCTGACGGGCTGTTCTTTTTTTCGGGTCCGCCACTGCAGACTGCCGGACTCCTAGCCGAGCGCCTCCAGGCGTACAAGCATGCCGTCGCATACCTCGAAGACTACATGGACGCCTTTGAGAAGGTGCACAAGCACCAGGCAAAGGAGTACGAAAAGGTGTTAAAGGTTCGTCTCACCCTCAGCAGCCGCCCGCGACGCATGCGATGATACCGTTCAAGGACCTAATGTGAATCCCTGTCAGACAATTAGCAATCCCCTTCGCGAAGGCCATCATTTTGTTCAGAATCTCGGTGGCGTTGCTGGCCTCTTCGAGAACCTGCGCTCCAACACACAGGTATGCCCCACCCCCTAAACCACCCAAACCGGAGAACCTCAAGAGGCGCCAACCGTAAGACGCCATGGTGCCTCCTAACCCCGCTAACCACGAAGGGCAAATAGGCCCTTGTAAACACAAACCTTGAAACTGAAAAGAGTATCAAGGGTACGGTGCTCCCTATCCTCGAGCGCTTGCACAAAGAGATCAAGGCAAAGGCCAAGGAGCTCAGCCAGGGAGCTGGGAAGGCGGCAAAGGAGGTGGAAAAGGCTCGCAACACCACGCAGAAGCATATTGAGCTCCTCGGCCAACACACGGCCGCCTTCGAGTCCACCGGTGGCAAGATGTCGCCGGGCGACGACCCATACATGATCCAGCGTGGAGTGCTACACCGTCTCAGCAAGCAAGTGTTGGAGGAGAATAATTACCGCGAGGACCTCATCGCTGTCCAACAGAACTTTCAGCAATTCGAAGAACATGTAATCAAGACGGTCCAACAGTCGATGGAATCATTCAATAGCCACGTTGGAGGACAGGCCGAGAAGACGCGACAGCTCATTGCCGACATGACGAGCACCGCTCAGAGAGTGCCCACAGATGCAGAGTGGAAGGCTTTTGTCGAGAAGAGCCAAGACATCTTGGTGGATCCGAACGAGCCAGCCAGGTTTGTCGATCAAATCGCGTTTCCAAACCAAGACCACCCAAGCACGAAGCCATTGATGGAGGGTAGCCTGGAGAGGAAGAGCAGGAACAAGTTGTCGTGGGGGTACAGTACGGGTTACTATGTAGTTACCCCATCCAAGTTCCTCCACGAGTTCAAGGATACGGATAACGACCGCAAGGATCCTCAACCCGAACTCAGCATTTACCTGCCGGATGCAACCCTGGGCGCCCCTAAGGCGGACAAGTTCGAAGTAAAGGGCAAGGACCGCTCGAAGAAGATGAGCTCCAAGCTTACTGGGACGAGCGATCTCCACTTCAAGGCGCACTCGGCAGACGATGCACAGAAGTGGTTTGAAGCAGTTAAGTCTGCTGCAGAGGGGGCACCAGTCCAGAGCACACCCGCCTCGCCCATCTCACCGAGCTCTCCTGTTGATCCAGCTGCTACCAGCACCAGCCTCTCAGCTGCTGCGACGCCTGACACGGACGAAAATAAGCCGGATAAGGACCACAAGCCGCAAGAAGTGGGTCTTACGGGAGGCAGCGAGGCTGTTTCTCCCGCAAGCGACTCGAAAGCTGCCGAAGCGGCAGCAGCATCCGAACCCGCGGGCCCATCAAAGACTGACACACCTCCAGAGGAGAAGAAACCTGCATAAACAATATACGACACCATACCCTCCCTTCCGCACCTTGGCTTTTGGTCTTCGGGGCTGTCATGAATCCACAACTTCGGTTAACTACCGGCTGTATCCCCACAGGCTAGAGCCCATTTATTTGTATGTAGGGGTTTTCGTTGGGCTGCAGGGGTGGGCTATACGGAATAAGGCACGAATAAGGCTAAAACATGTGGACCAAATGTTGGCGGGGACCGCCTCAATCGCGACGAACTGGACCCCGAGATGATTGCAAGCGCGATGACTTGACGACGAAAAAGAAGGATTTTGCCTATGACCAGATTAGCACCAAAAACAGGGCTGCGTGTGGGAGCTAGGTGTGGTCTCGGGCCAGTGACAATAGAACGCTACATGCAGGAAACCCAACACGATAGGCAATGTGTAAGCCTATGTGGCATCGGAGGGGCTAGACAATAGGGCTGAGACTGTGAGTGGATGGATTGAATTTGATGGGTTATACACCGCAATTCCTCAAGCGGTGTCTCAAAAGTTAAACGTTCCACGCGTCCTGTTTTTTTTAGTTTCATTTTTTAGACAAATTAATACCTTGTTGATTTAATGATATTCGCCAAGAACAAAAACTCAACATTGCACTCTAATCTTGTGCTTGTTCGTGTGACTAGTGCCATAATTATCCGTGTAATATCGAAATGGCCTCCAAGGTCTGGGGAAACAACATGGGTGATACTAATGACAGATGATCTGAGTTCTCCCTTTTCACCATCTAAGAATATCCCCTATCGTCCAGATTTTGAGGCTCTGTCTCACCATTCTTGTAGTGGAGACGATACATCACACCGCCCCGCTAGTTCCGATGAGTTGGGATGGCAGGCACCCTCGGTGACCTGATATATTCCATCATCGCCAGGCCCTGTGAAGATTCATCATGCATCAATGTTCGTTTCAGCCAGCCTTCCCGAGTCGGAGGTGCAGGGAAGGAACGGCGCGGTCCATCTCCATAGTGGCCGTTGTCTATGGATGTGAGTGAGGCTAGAAAAGATCCAATGCCAAAATGAGACGCAGAGTTGGTTCTTGATCTCGGCCTCCCTTCCCCGGAGCGTTCGCCCTTGGGTTCCCGCATTCCCACGTTTGGTCGCTACCGCCAGATTTGCCCTTTTTCAGCACATTGTAAAGTGCGTTTGCTATGGGCAAGGTTCGATAGCCCACCCGCTACCCAATTATCCATTGACCTCTCACCGAATTGGACATCGGATGGTACCGTACCCATAAACGGTAAGGGAGGATACTTGGAGGTCTGGGCAAGGGGCAGGTTTGATAAGCAGGGGCACTTCTGCACTTCGCCGTGCTAGATAGCCTAACCCAATGACTTCTTGAACTTAATCTCTTCCCTGCTCGGCATCCGGTGTTTTCTTGAGAGTTTTTTATTTGGAGCGGAACTCGACTGGGGGCCCATTCAGTTAACAAAACGCTCACCACGTCCCAAATTGGAAGAAACAAGGCATTCCTGATAACCGATGCGCAACATGCGTTTTTGCGCATCCCGCCTCGATTCCAATGTTAGTCTGTGCTGGTCAAAAGAGCTTCGGCTCGCCGGCGGTTCGTGGTCCAGAGTCGGAAGCAACGCGCTTGAGTGGCACCTCTCTTCGGGGCCCGGGCACATTCGCACAATTCAAAGTCGAATGATTGGCGTTGCTAGGTACCAACTATGAAGGTCGCCCTAGGTGCCCCCAATGTTTTCAATGGTGGATCTGGAATATATCCCCTCAGACTCTCGTTCTTTCTTCTTGCCTGCCAGTCAAGGACGTTGGTGGCATGGTGGGAAGTACGAAGCAAAGCTCCTGCTCTTGGATTCCTCGAGTGCTCCTACGACAATGGGACCGTCGGTATTCAAAGGCTTCGTTTTGACGAATGTTTCGGCCAGTGTCTCTTTTGATTCCAAGCGCTGCCTACCAGGGCGGGATAGGGCGGGAACGAAGAAGTCATCCATCCCATCGGTGGGATCATCGTTGGGATAGGAGTCTTCCTTGGTGGGAAAATCTCTACTGTTCCACGACTGAGGTGTCTAACTCTGAGGGGTCGTATTATGGCAGAAACATACAAGGCATCGAGGGATGCCACGACTGGAGGATTGGAGACCATAGAAGCGGTATGAGTCTGCCTTGATGTTAATCAGAAATGAAGTTTCGGCGTGGGGGGTGGGGGGTAGCCATTATGCAGGATAACTCAATGAGGATCGGGCCCTGGAACAGGGTGTGCCCTTACCTAATTCAAGGTGGAAGCTAAAGCTTGCTGGTCTAGATCACCCTAGACTCGAGATATGGGGCTAAGAAAAGGGAAAGCCCAATACCCAGCACAAGACTCGGCTTTCTCCCACACATCGTCGCCCAGAATAGGGCGAAGGAAAGACTAGCTTCATCCCGAGGTAGGAAAGAGATCCATCCGTAGAGATATTTTCGACTCCAACAAGGCAGATCCAGTGTCGAGATCGAGGGGTGGCAAAGTAAATAAGCAAGGTGCAATTCGCTACTGTTAGTTACCACGATATACGCCTCCAGGAGCGCTTGGTATGTTAGCCTCGAATACCAACGACGCACCACTGGGCTACAAAATCATGGGGAATGTGCATAGAGGAGCCCGGGTCGATGCCGCGTTCATGGTGCTGTGTGGTCGCGGGTTGGGGACAAGACAACTAGAGGCTAACTTACAAGCAACCTGAATGAGTGGGCGGGATGGAGAGGTATGGCGATGCGAGATGCCTTCTGCCCAAGCGAAGGTGGTAAGTGATTTTGGAAAGGAATATTGGATGTAAGAATATAGTTACGAGAGGCCAAGACGGAACTTTCGTCTGCCAACTGGAGACGTGGGAAATTATGCTTAGGTAAGAAACATCGTCTGGTGACTCGATTAATTGTTAGTAACTCTCAACCTTAGGTGCATGCTGCTGTAGCTTTTAGTTGTTGGGAAGGGGCCAGAGCCTTGTTGGACGGGCTATCGTTCTCATCCAGACTCCAGCCGACCCCGCCTGCCCGTCCGCCAACCTTGACGTGACACTGCCACGTGAAAATGTATATATTAGTACTGCATCAGGCTATAGGCGGTGCCCCAGAGCCTTTTGCCGTACCTGTTTCCTCATTGATCAAGTCGCTATTGGCTTGCCGCTCTTGGCTTCCCGCTTCTCGTGCAGTTGTCGTTCAGGAAGGGCAAAGGCCAGTATGCCTTACCCGTTAGGCCAGTACATTAACGCTAGTCCTGATTCCGAAAGGATCAACCTACTATCCTTCAAGCATAGAAGGTAATCTCTTGGGGGAACGGTTAGTGAGACCAGACACTTGTGTCCACAGAATTTGCAGCCTCATTTCTGCTTATCCAGCCGACTGTTGTTTCTGTGGCGTCCGGGATTGATCCTAGAGCGGAACATAGTTGATGCATTTCTGCCCGTGTGATGTCCAGGCTGTGGACTATTTTGAAGGCTGAGTCGTACGTGCTTCGCCTGTTGTGCTGGGATTTCGCGCAACAAAATGAAAACAAGATGTGTGGCAATAGAGTATTGGATAGCCAGGCAAGTGTGAGCACTCACGGCCCCTGCCCAGGTAGATATTCAATTGCCGAAAAAGAGCTGCATGCGCAAGCTGGATTCTGGCCGCTTCAAATTCTGGAGTAGTTACCAAGCCTCAATATCCTCTGGATGTTTCTCCGGAATTTTGGGGATTGTAGGTGGACTCGAAGCAGCCTTCACATTATTCCCACCCTCCACCACGAGGTCAAAGCCTCGTGGCTCTCCCGCTGCCCGAAATGACAAAACACCCCCGATATAAGGCGAACCACCTCACAAGGCGCTAAATTGGCCGCCTTCATCGCCTCACTTTTTTATGGACCGTAGTTCCCTGCCATTGTCCCTAAAAGCTGCCCACCACTTAGCCGCAGACCTACAACCTTTCTAGCAGTACATTCGTGCCTATCGTTACTTTAAGACCAGTATATATATTATATTACATTCACCTCTACGACCTGCAAAATGTCTATTCCAGATGCTCGCCCCAGGCAGACATCAAAACAAACAACTAATGATCGCAACAAGTAACCTCTCCCACAATCCATCTTCATCTTCCCCCTCTCACTCAACGCCGCCGGCATTATGACTAAAGAATGGCCCGGCTACAAGCTGATCCTTCGCCAGCTTTACATCAAAGAAGCCAGGTCTCTCGAGGAAGTCATGCGCATAATGAAGTCCAAACACGGCTTCATAGCTAGTCAAAGGACCTACAGAAGCCAGTTCAAGAAGTGGGGGTGGTATAAATATGAGAAGAACAAGGCAAAACACAGCAAACTACGTGGACGCAAGGGATCGTGTTCTGGTGATGAAGATGATGCAGCACCAAACTCTGAGTCGGACCGCTCTGCCAGCCCCCCAACCCGGTAAGTTCTCTTTATCAACAACATTCTCGACTAGATGAAGTACCCGTAACATCTAACGCCCTCGCAATCTCCTAGAGCCCAAGCCATCCAAGCCATCCCGTATGACCAGTCAATGCCAGCCAATTCCGAGGAACTCCTCGATCCCGCTCCCGCATCAGGAATTTTGGTCTCAAACAACCAAGTTCCAGGTGTCCCATATCAGGAATACGACTCTGAAAGGGGCCATTTCAGGTCTCATGCTGTATTTCAACTTCCCCATAGGTCCCGGAGAGCTGAGAGTAGCAACGACCAAGGAGATATCACTACTCGGAGCGAACATTGGCCCGTTGAACCAGCCGCGTCGTTCAAATACGCCCATGAGAACCAAAGCCCGGCGTATGACGGTGTTTGCGACGCCGTGTCCGCAGAAGGGGTAGATCCCTCGTTCATTTCCAACGCGAGAAATCTAGACCTAGGGGGGCCCTACAAAGCACATAGGTCTCGAAGGAGGCCTTCTAGGCCCCGCGAGCACATGTCGCCTGGCGAAAGTACCCACCAGACCCCCTATGATCCAACCTACAGTGATTATCAGGAACATCCTGCGCCCCAGGTCTACGGTAGACCTGCTGACCCAAACGTGAAGTACGAAGACCGACCGGGACAAGCCGATCCCGTGCACAGCGTGTGCAACGTTCCGGGTGCCTTCAACGTTGGAGGAAGTAGAAGCTACCATCAAACAAGCCGCGCGACACAAGACAGAGTCACTCTGCCGATGCAAGGCCAGGCGGCGAGACGTTCCGCCACGTTCCCTTTGCCACGGCAAGATCAGACGACGCCCGATTATTGGGAGCCATTGTGGGACGAAGGCGACTCGGACGTGCTGGGGCCGTACGGCCCAGGCGACGCCGCAGCAGCCACCGCAATCACAGATTCCGGAGCCATCCCGGGGTACACGTCCCAGTGTTATTACAACAACCCACCTTGGACGGGGCAAGCTCAGTGAGATTCTAGCATGTACGGCGGTCCCGGGTCTTCGATCAGCGCGACCTTTTCCGAGACACAGCACACCCCAGTAACTCAACTCGTCCCTCTCTCGCCGCTAGTCACTTGCTCTCCTACGGTAGCAATTTTTTTTTTTTTTTTTTCCTGTTCCACCTCGCACACCAACCTTTCTTTTGTTCCTTTCTTATCTCCTATGTAGCTGGGAAAAAAAAAAAAAAAAAAAAAAAAAAAAAAAAAAAGACAGGGCAGAATGTTAACGAGCAAGGAGTTTTACATGATAATGATGCTGGAGGATAATTCTCTCCCACAGCGCAACAATATCGACAGAACCTCAGGGGAATCACAGCACTCGCTTATGAATCACGACGTTTGGATTTCCGGGCTTTCCTCTAGGAAACCCATGTATACCGGGTTTTTACGTGAAAGGGAGTTTCATTGGTGTGTTTGGGGGGGGGGGGGGGGGACCGGGGAATTAGCCTGGTTTGTGTTAGCTCTTAGACGATTTCGTTGATACCAAAACAATGCGAAAAAAACATATTAATGAGACTACTGAAACTACCTCCGGGCCCCAGTGATTTCCAAGGCCTCGCCATATGTGATACCGTATCGATGAATACTAAGCCCCCTTTCTGCTGCGACGTCTGTTAGATTAGTCGCACACACCAGGCCGTTACTAGCACTTGCTGCTACTGATCAGTCAAGGAATGGAATAGTTGAATTGCCAGTTTGCCTAATTTGTGCAATTCAAAGTTCTTGTCAAGTTCTTTCTCTCCATGTTTCTTTTTGGTTTCACGGATAGAACCAGCTGGTAGGTACAAAATCATCGAGTTTAGCTATTTCCGTTTCTCGCCGGGGGGGTATAATGAGATCGATCCTCCATCGCTATGCTCTCTCGATGGTGTTAATAGAGAGAAGACAAGATAACTGAGAAAGAGCAAAAGCCGCCCCCAACTTCTCAATATCCCGGTCAAAACCTTAGGGAGCCCGAGCCTAAACCTTATAAAAGCAGAAGGAAAGATAGAAGCTGGCCGCGGCCATCTCCTGCTCAGATACCAGCAGCGGTCCGCCGCCACGTTCCCTAACACCCATGCGCTCCGAGAGCATCCCTAGCTCCCGGTCATCTTTCTCTGTCTCCCAGACTCCGCGGAATGGCTCGTGGTACTGGAGTTCCAGATTAAATTCCTCAGCCAGGGCTCTAAAAGCCTCCCATGGCACAACATACTCGGGTACTTGATCGACTGCTTCGTCGAGGAAGAAATTGTACTTCCAGCCGTACGGAGGCCTGAACACACCGTCTTCAGGTGTTTCGCCTGGGAATCGAACACGGTAGATCCTGTTTCCCCATTCTGCCGTCTGCTCAGCTTCTCCCTCCTCCTCTTCATCCTCATCGGCCTCGCCCTCTTCTTTGTCGGAGTCTTCCGTTGGCTTCTCGTCCTCTTCTCCCACCTGCTCAGACTTCTCTTTCTCCTCCTTTCGTGCCTTCTTTTCCTTCATCTTCTTGTTGAACTCGACGACGCCTGAGCTTAGTACGTCAGAGTTGGGTATGGTGCCGATAAATCGACCGCCCTTCTTTAGAGCACCCGCAACGTTTCTCAACATGGTTCGGGCCTTTGCCTCACTCTCGTACGCGTAGTGCATGCAGAACATCATGCTGACGACGTCGAATCCACGACTGGGTGCAAGCGCAGTGCCGGTGGGGTCGAAGCCAACATCTTGGATGATGGGAATTTGGTCGATGGATGTGGTGAAGCAGTCCATGACAAAGAACCTGGCGTCCATCCTTGGGGGTCTGCCTCGCCCGCGGCCGCCTCGAGCCCCCATGTTCATGTATCTATCCTTTGCCTGGTCGATGCTGATTTCGGCAGTATCGATACCGACGTACAGCTGCACTGGCTGGGGGGCGTTGGTCCATTTCTGCAAGTCTCCACCCTTGCCGCAGCCGAGGTCTAGGACCAAGAGCTCTTCTGGAGGGCCGCCCGAACCAGGGTGTCCAAAGTCGGCACTGGGACTGTACCTCTGGATGACACAGCTCTTGACCCAGTTGTTGAAGGCCCGCAAGCCTTTGATGTGACTTTCGGTGCGCCTCCAGTCGCGGCCGCGTTCGGGGACGGCGTTGTAGTGCTGTCGGACCACGTCGTTGACCCCGCTTCGTTGTCTCTCGGCGTCGCGTTGCCTCTCTTCAATCTCGCGCATTTCGCGCTCTCTCTCAATCTGCCTCCGGCGGATGGCCTCGCGTTCCGCTTCGGTAATGCGTGCGCGCTGGCCAGGCCGCTTGAGCTTTCGACCCTCCGACGGGATCTTCTTTGCTGGCGCCAGTTCCATGGCATTGTAGGGTTGGGGTAGGTCATCTTGACCTTCGGGGGCGTGTTTCTTCGAGGGGCCGTTGGGAGAGGGGGTGCGACGACGTTTCTTGGTTTCGAGGTCCCTGGTGGAGTGCGGACTTGGTTGCTGGGAGTCAGGAGGCATTGTCGACTAAGGTTGACGAAAGGTGTGAGATAATAGCTTCGACGCAATAGAATAGGGGTACGGGGCTGTAGGAGAAGTGGTTGAGAATGGTCAAGTAGTGGCCTTGTTTGTTCCTACGACGTTTTTATTTGAATCATTGCAGTCGAGAGAACCATCAGTGGCATGCGACGACGTTGCGTTTCGGGCAGCTTGAGAAGGGAGGCTTTAAGCCACTGCCTGGCCAGGTGACAGAATAAATGTAGGACACTGATACACCAGCAACTGCGGTTCTGGTGTTGTTGGCCGCAAAGATTTACAGCTGCAAACAATAGCCACTGCAGGCTATTTTGCCAGCTAATGGCCTGAGCAACAACCAGGCTAGCGTCAGCGCTGCGCTGCTGTACCTGAGCGCCAAGAGCGGAGCAGCGGAGCCGATGATCCCACCTTTCCCGCCAGGCTTCAAAAATGCAGTTACGTGAGCATGGCGCCTGCCTTGCAGCTGCTGGGCCGCATGGACCACCTCAGCTTGCTACCTCTGCTTCCCTCTGGCGTTGAAGTAGCCTCCAACTCACAACCCGCGAGCAACATCCCCAACCTCTGCACCATTGGCAGTCTTTTCTGTGGCACCGACCTCCAGGCCTCGTATTCTACAAGCTCTAAAGCACCAAGCCGATACTGCTAGCCTGGCCTGCACGTTTGTTCACGCAGCACTCTCTCCCATTTCTCTTGAGCCCCACCAAACACGTCTCGCAAGCGACAGCGAGGATGGGATCTGACCCTCAGTATGCGAAATGGCCTCTGCTACCGTTGGCTCAGCATGTCTTCGCCCTCACGAACCCATATGCCATCAAGCCTGCCCAGCAGTCTGCTTCAAAGTCCTTACAAGATGCAATCTCGGAGCATAAGATGGCCCCGCTGTACCGATACCTGGCCCACCCCACTGAAGGCGTCTTGAACTGCATTCCCGAGTCCGCCACTGCTGGCACCTCAAGGACTGCCCCTCCTTCCAAGCCCCTTAGTCGAAAGTCGAGTATGATCTCTACCAAGAGCCCAATCTCCTCCATCACGATGCCGTGGGACGAAGATCTGTATGAGAAGCTCAAGGCTGAAAACGACAAGGAGCTAAAAGAATGCCAGAAGGAAGAGGAAGAAGCTGTAGAGAAGGCTGGTGACACCGAGATCCAGGCTGCCCGAGGGAAACGAGCGGATTTCTACGCACGGGTTGCCGACAAGGACAAGGCAATTGCCGCCTACGAAGCCGTCTTCGAGAAGACTGGGGTGCTGGGAACCAAGATAGACTTGGTCCTCGCCATAATACGCATGGGTCTCTTCTATGGCGACAAAGTTCTGGTCAAAAAGCACGTTGAGCGAGCTAAGACCCTTGTCGAAACAGGTGGTGACTGGGACCGCCGCAACAGGCTCAAGGCGTACGAGGGTCTCCATCTTCTCACTGTTCGCTCATACAATCTTGCCGCTCCACTGCTCCTCGACTCTCTCAGCACATTTACCAGTTACGAACTCTGCACGTATAGCTCGTTGGTCGTTTACAGTGTGCTAGCTGGGTCCGTTTCTCTCAAACGCGTAGATTTCAAATCCAAGGTTGTGGACGCGCCGGAGATCAAGGCGATTCTGGGCGATGGAGAAGACAAAATCCTGGCATTGTCGGGCGCGCTGAGTGCCGGACCGAGCTCAACAGCTGACAAAATGGCCGTTGAGGGAAGCTCCACTACCGTGGTCAACTTGACCACCCTCGGCGCCGCAGACGGGCCCGATGCCACCGAGGCAGCAGTGGACTTCAGCCCCTTGGCAACCCTCGTGAGCAGCCTGTACAATGGGCGGTACAAAGACTTCTTTGGAGCACTTGCGAAGGTGGAAGAGCAGTTCTTGACTCAAGAACGGTACCTCCATGAGCACAAGAATTGGTTTATTCGCGAGATGCGTCTTCGCGCATACTCTCAGCTGCTCCAGAGCTATCGGGTGGTGGGTCTTGAAAGCATGGCCTCCGATTTTGGCGTCAGTGTTAACTTCCTCGACCGGTGAGTACTGTCCCGTATTGCCTTGTCTCTGTGATAATGTGCTAAAACCGTATATGTCTACTGTTCTAGTGACCTGGCCAAGTTCATTGCCGCGGGTCGCATCCCCTGCACGATCGACAGGGTTGCCGGACGAGGCGGAATCATCGAGACTAACCGGCCCGATGACAAAAACAAGCAGTACCAAGATGTGGTTCGTCAAGGCGACCAGCTTATCACCAAGCTGCAGAAGTATGGCCAGGCGGTGCGCTTGAGGGGCAGCGAGAGGGCATAATGCTACGGACTAGGCATCTTCTCGGAGCTGTCGAAACTCCAATCCACCCGACAATTAGCTTGGGGGATGAAAACCCGCACACCAACCGCAGGAGACTTCATCGTTATCTCTTCTCTTCAGACATAGATGCCCAATTGAGTGCCAGCCGTTGCTACAGCCCCTCAAAACAAGACGATATTAAGTGGTTATTGCCGAGGATATGACTGCCGCTTGCATAGCTACCCCGGGATTTGCACCCTTGCCTGCACTTGTAGATTGCGAGCCCCGTACTTGGGATACGCGGTATGCGGCATGCGGCTCTCCCTTCCACATTTGTGCCAGATGCGGCTGCAGGCGAGGCACACCAAAGTAAAAGCGATGGAAGGGCTGATAATCTTGCTGCTGAGGAAGAGTCTCTTTGCGGGGCTGATACAGGGTATGGATCATGCTCCTATGAGAGTGAGGGTGCATCCTGCATACAAGATAGTGGAGGTAGCTTTCAACCTGGTCCTGATAAATGGAGGACAATCTCATTGCAAAAACAACATGCACTTTAATTGATCCGCCCTAGTCGTTCAATCTATGCTCTGCGGCTTGATGCGACGCGTGGTGTCTCTTGGGAAAGTATATGCGAGCGACGTACGTGCATTTCTCGCATATTGAGTCCTAATTCCTAGGTAAATACAAGGATGCATTGGTTTACCGGACTCGTCTGGGTTCCCTTTGCACAGTGAGAGGGTGGTTGTACATGGGAAAGCAAGCAACTGACAGAAATGGTTCTATGTATATACGACCTTCAGAAGCTGGTGGTCCGGCCAGTCAGCCACTAGCTTGGCGTTCCAACGCTCTCTACCCTTCACCTTGTCACCACGCCGTCACTAAATCTTCCTCCCGTCACACTCTTTCCCTGAAATTTAAGTTGGAAGCTGGTCGCTGAGCCTTGGGACTGTCGCGAGAATGAAGTCACATCTCTGAAACGAGTGTCGCCGCTCTCGGCTCCAGAAGCTGGCCATTCCTATGCTTGAGAGCCGTTCCTCCGTCGCGCCACTGTAACCGAAGACACACCTTTAGATGTTCTTGCCGACACAGGAGTTCATTTGACGTTCGGGGAAATAACGGCGGTGCCAGTGCTTGCCTGCTTGTAGGGAGCCAGCATTTCCAAGCCACCCGGTGTTCTCGGGCTGTCCGCCCCATGTTTTCCTCTTCGGGTGTTTTTTTTTTGTTTCTTTCATGCAGACGAGACAATTTTTGTTCGTAGAGTGAATATAGTCGCGCCCAACACCCCCCCAACCACTAACGTCATAGTATCGATGTGGGGCTGTACTTCTCGATATTCCATACGCCTTCGCATGCCATCTCACTGTGTCAGTCATCCCGCGAGACGCCCCACGCGTCGTTTAAGCCCTGGACTGGTCTTGGAAGTAATCGCTCACCTTGGATACACCTCGGTGTCCCGTGACCCCGTATTATACCCACTCTTGGATCGATGGCCTCTCCGACCAGCTGCAGCCCTGGCCTGTTCCAGGTCCATTCTCAGCTGTCGCACGTCTGCAGCAAATGGCTCAACCTTGTATTGCATCCGGGGAAGATGCAGGGCATTTCCCGTGGGGCATTCTCGTCGAGAAACCATTAATATGTTTTGTATCTTTCTTTCTTTTGTATCTTTTTTCCTCTGCTTTAAACCCCTCCCTCCTATTGCTTGGCTGTCGATTACTAGGTACCACTGCCCTGGATCGGAATCGAGGCCCGTGGTTGGACAAATTCGCCTACCCTAGATGAGCTATCATTCATGATAGTTACATATTTCGTACACTACGCAGATACATGTACCCAACTCCCTGTGCTACGTGTTTCCAACCTACCTACTGTACTTCACACTATACACAGTACAATAGTGATCTTAGGTATAGAGATGTGGGGATAGCCGCCTCGGCCGTTGTCTTCTCCCAGCAGTTGACGAACGAGGCAAGACTAACCCCAGTCCTGGCCGACTCCCTTCATCCAGTACCAACGATGTCCGCAGCAGGCCTGCCCTCGACTCTTCGCCGAATCCACAGAAAACCTTCGTACCCTACCAAAAGCTGTCTGGTTTGTTCCCGTCTTGGTGGCGGATCCGAGTGATTTCCCCCCTTCCCCCCCCCCCGAACGGGAGAAGCTAGAGCGGTACGGAGGTATCGAACGATAAGAAAAAATGCGCTGATTTCTGATGCCACTTATAACCGCACATCCATAAGTGACGCCAACGCTGGGTATTTCTTTTTCAGTAGCTCCCCTGCCCACCCTGTAGGACGAGCTGTTTAGTCCTTCTTCAAAGTACTGGGGAAAGTACCATGGACGCGCATCTGCATGGATGTATAGGTGATGGGATAGCTGTCGTCCTAAATTGCCTCACCTGCCAAGTGGCTTTCAATTCCATGACACCCATTAGCAGATATAGATTCACGCACACATATACATATATATATCCATACCACTAGCCCAGCTCATCCTCCATAGACAGCATCAGTTCATCGACCAGTGTCATACTTCACCACTCAACCCTCCATTACGTGTATAAAGGAAGTCGCGCTCGGCTGTAATTCGCACTACCAGCGGCTACTCTTTCCCATTGCATAGAACTTTCTAACATTCCATCCACTCTCTTGCATATTCCCTCTCCGTCTTCGGCACTTGATTGTCCAGGGACTCGACCCAACCTTTTTTTGTACTCCATTTATTTATTACACAGGTGGGACCCCGCCGGCCTTCCCAGCTCGACAGCGGCTAGCTACCCCACCACCAAATCCAGAAACAGCAGCAATTGAACCTCGCGAGTGCTTCGCGATACCATTACTCGACAAACGGCTCCGTTAAAGCTCCACCTGCAACTGCAAACATGACTAGGCTAAACGCTGAGAACGTCAACCCGCACATCATCAAGGCCAAGTACGCCGTCCGTGGTGAACTTGCCGTCAAATCAGAAGAATACCGTGCAGCCCTCGCCAAGGGCGACACCAGCCTACCCTTCGAGAAGGTCATCTCGGCCAACATTGGCAACCCCCAGCAGCTCGACCAGAAGCCCATCACCTACTTCCGCCAGGTCCTCAGCGTCCTCGAGAACCCCAAGCTGCTCGAGAAGCCAGATGTTCTCATTGATAACTTTGGCTACAAGTCGGATGTCTTCGAGAGGGCAAAGTGGCTGCTGAGCAAGTGCAACTCGGTTGGTGCTTACAGTGCCAGCGCTGGCGTTCCAGCCTTCAAGGACTCTGTCGCCGCATTCCTCGAGAGTAAGGGATTCTCCCTGATTCCCCCGAGCACCTACCTGCCTACCCACTTTCCATCCATAGCAGCCTTGCTCTAGGCCCATGCTAATTCAAGTACTTTCCTACCTTACAGAGCGCGATGGCTTCCCTGCCGACCCCAAGGACATCTACCTCTCGGCCGGTGCTTCTTCAGGAGTTAACACCCTCCTTCACATTATCTGCGCCACTCCTAACTCAGGTCTCTTAATCCCAATTCCCCAGTACCCTCTCTACACAGCCTCACTGGCTGTTCTCGACGCAACATGTGTCCCATATTACCTTGACGAGTCCAAGTCATGGGGTACTGACCTGGACGCCATGCGTGCTTCCCACGACAAGGCGGTTTCCGATGGCGTCGATGTCCGCTGCATCGTTATCATCAACCCTGGAAACCCCACTGGTGCCTCCTTGGCCGAGGAGGATATCCGCTCCGTCATTGACTTCGCCCTAGAGAAGAACCTCGTTGTCATGGCCGACGAAGTGTACCAGACCAATGTCTTCGTCGGAAAGTTCCACAGCTTCAAGGGAGTCCTCCGGAAAATGCAGGCCGAGACCCCCGGCAAGTACGACGCCATCGAGCTTGTATCTCTGCACTCCATCTCCAAGGGTATGGTTGGTGAGTGTGGACATCGTGGTGGATACTTCGAGCTGGTCGGATTCGCCCCAGAGGTGGTGGCCCAGATTTACAAGTTTGTTTCCATCTCGCTTTGCGCGCCTGTGATTGGACAGTGCCTCGTGGAGCTCATGGTGAACCCTCCCAAGGAGGGTGAGCCCAGCTACGAGCTCTACCAAAAGGAGTACGACGGCATCTTCAGCGGCCTCAAGGAGCGCGCTACGGCGCTCCACGAAGCCTTCAAGACGATGGAGGGTGTAGAGTGCGGTGACCCTCAAGGCAGCATGTACTTGTTCCCTACCATCAAGCTCCCGCCTGGCGCTGCCGAGGCTGCCGCTGCCGAGGGCCGCACACCCGACGAGTTCTACTGCATGCGCCTGCTAGAGGCAACTGGTATTTGCGTCGTTCCGGGATCCGGTTTCGGTCAGGTTGAGGGTACCCTCCACTTCCGAACCACCTTCCTGGCGCCGGGCACCGCCTGGGTGGGATCCATGGTCCAGTTCCACAAGGACTTCTTGGCGAAGTACAGCTAGATTGTGCTGTGTCTGTTGCGGGGCTTAGACGAACACGAGAGGAGTTCTGGTGGGAGGATGAAATGACCATAGAGATGGGAGCTGGGTGCCAAATATCAGGGTGTTTGCTCGAAAATGATGACAACTATGGGGAAGGGCGGCCGAAATGTAAATAGATAATTTCCCATGGCCAAAGAAATAAAACATATACAGCAAAAATGATTCATACTATCATAATAATGAGTGCATACCACAATAGCAGCCTTTGTGACTGGCAGAACGGGGTCGTGATTGCCCATTGGTTCTGTGCGCCGGCAGATTCTCGGTAAATATTTTACTTATTGCCTGTAAATTCCGAGCCAGCCCATCAATTGTCAATTGCCAATTGCGCCAAATCGTCTCAAGCTCTCGAAGACCTGACCCCTCCACTCCACACTCTACACCACGCAGCAGCACCGGTTCCGCGACTTTTATGCCATTTTGTCCACGAGACGATCCGTCAAGATGGCAAAGAAAGGTACGTCTTCTCTGCACTCGAACCAGCTCCTCCCGACGCATATTCCTCTCGCCCCCCCCCCGATGCTTGTTTTCGACGCAAAAGCACAGCCAGAAGGTCCTTGTCCTCCTCCTTTGCGACGGGCACATATGCCGGTCCTCACACCAGACTCTCGAAATCCTGAATCCTGGGTGGCCGAGGAAAGAAAGGTCACGCGAATCTGGATGGGGGAAGAGAGACTGAGAACGAGACCGGGAACGAGCTGGTCGTGGCCTTGGGGGGGACCTAGGAAGAAAGGAGAGGAGGGGAGAAGAGGACGACCTCACCATCCGTTCTGAAGAGAAGAAAAAAACCGAAGCTAACATATTTGGGGGGAGGGGGGGGGCGGCGGCTTTTCCCCCTCCTTTGGGACGTATTCAGCAAGATCACGTACGATATCCGTCCGACTGATCTCGATGGCCATGACGGGGTATTTCTACCAGTACACACGGCAGAGGACGGGGATACCGATGAGCTTGATGAAGTACGATCCTATAAGTACGTGAAAAAAAAGAATCGGGGATCCCATACATATACATATATTCTATTCCTGTCGGGTTTTCCCCCTGGGTTTGTGCTTGGGTGGGTTGTACGCGTGGCCGTGGTAAAGTTTCACGGTTACCGGAAAGCCTTCTCTTCGTGTGGAGAAAGGAACGTGGGGGAAGCAGGAGGGCGAGAGGAAAAAATATGAATTGGGCGTCGGTCATATTAGAAAAGTTGCCATGTCGGTTTGCCCGTCCATGGCCGAGCGAGCGAAGCAACAGGCAGCTCATGAATGGCCAACTAGGCAGAGCTAGGAGAAGGAGAAGGAGGGAAATGTTGGATCTGAGCTTAATACGACACGACTCCGCACGGGGCTCTACGATCAACGACCCTAGGCTAGAAGGAGCGGGAAGGCCAAGCTTTACATCAAAAGAAGCCCTGCGGGGAAGGAAGATCAAGACCAAGACCTCATCCTCCACGCTTGGGACAGCAACGTTGGCGGGGCGGGAAGGGCAGAAATCAGGCGGGTGGGCAGGCACACACAAGCGTGTGGGCAAGACAACAAGGAGTCAGGAACACAGAAAATGACTGAAAGGCCCGGGTTCAGGCCCTTCGAGAGCTCGCATGCAACCACACACACAAACACCGCTTGGCAGAGCCTTCCCGCCAACACACATTGCACCACAGGAAAACACTTTTTATCCCTCATCTTGATATACCTTGCCTCCCGAGCGAGACATTGCTGACTCGGAGAAACTTCTCTCGCAACAAACAGTTAAACGCCACGTCCTGTTCCTGGAACAAAAGCGAAAATCAGGAGGAGGAAGCCGGTAGTGCTACGCGTAGCCCGCCCGGGGGGGGGGTTGCTTGCTAACCCATGGGGATTTCGTTATCTGGCCCAACCTGACCTGGTCTTGCCTTGCCTTGCTTTGCCTGGTCTGGCCTGGTCTGGCCTGGCAAAATAAACCCTTTGTACATACATACATGTATACATACTTTCGAGGGCGCTTTCGGGGGCTGTTGAAGTGGACGGATGGATGGGAAACCAAAAAAACCAAACTTTCCTCTTCCGCCACCAACCTAGCTACAGTCCGCATAAGCTGTAGCTAATCCTTCGCTAGGTGCTTTCTGCCATCCATTCTCAAGCCGGGCAGTCACCAAGTCACGGCCGAAGGAATTTGTACTACACCTCTTTGCCATCGGCGGCCAGAACCTTCACATAGAGGTGAGGTGCACCAAGGCATGTATATAACAATACAGTTTAAACACAAGTGCCAACTTTGCCTAGATTCGACATTTAGTTCGGGCTGTGACTATTGCCGTCTCAGAAGCGGTCCCTGTATGGGGGCTTGTTTGCACCGTAACAGAACACTTTCTTCTTTTCTTCAAGAAGACTATAGGATAAAAGAAGCAACATTATTACGATAGCGAGGTGGGCGTGGCTTAGTCTGATGCATCATGCACAGGTCTTTCGAAGTAGTAAATCTGGACGCATCACGACATACTTCGAATGTAGGCATCTATATTTCTTCGCATTGGTGCTCACAGCATACCTATGAGTAGCAAGCTTACTTTTGTTCCTTCATTCTTAACAGATAGACAGCATGTTTCTGGAAACATAACCACTGCACTCTTAAAAAATACCTCTAGTAAAAAATACCTCTTTGTGAGACAATAGGCAGACTGCACATTTTCTTCTCTGGTAAAATCCAGCTTCAAGCTTTGTCCTAGGATTTATAGCGCTGCCTTGACCTTACCACTTTCTCCAACGTTTGGAAGCTTTCCATGTTCCCTCGGAAGGAGGCCTTGTAGTCCGGGGACTGGCTGCGAACTTGATTCAATGTCATCGTCGGGTAGAGATAAAGCCATCTCCGTCGGGGGTTTGTTCTCCTGACTGTAACCCATAGTTTGACTCAACGGGATGATTGAGGTTCGGCCCCGAGCTAAATCAATCTTGCCCATGTCAATCTTTTGAGATTGGCTCTCCTTCTTCATCCCCCCTGAACCTTGTGAGCCCTGCGGCCCATGAATAGTTCTGGTCTTGCCTCCGTATTTACTCATGCTTCTTGTTTTAGCACTCGCTGTCGGAATACTTTTTGTAGTGTCAAAGTGCTGAGATTTTGTGCATTCCTCGGGTCCTTTACGCCGTTTAGATTCCAAATCAGCCGGTCCGCCAACTTGAGCTCTTTTCCGGAGCAAGTCCGGAGGCTGCGAACCAGGAGCTGCTCCAACCACCGGGCGGTTGTACATCGAATGAGAAGTCACACTCTGGTTGCTTCGAGCACCAAGACTTCCAGAATTGGCCTCCTCGTGTGCCGTAGACCATTTTCCGGGCTCAAGCGCGGAGTTCTTGAGAATAGAAGTCGGAGTTGCTGCTAGACGTCTATTTTCCTTCTCTGCCTCGATGCTCAGCTTGGGTGGTGTTCCTGCTGTTTCTATGGCCGGACTCTGAACAACAACTCTTCGAAGCTGACCTGACGCTCGTGATAGTTGTTTATCTTGGTACCTCCATTTATCTCGGGCGGAAATGCTCTCGATGCAGACGTATGCACGCCCTAGGCACGAGTCAAAAAAGGCAGTCGCTCCCTGGAGAGCCTGTATTTCAAGCCCAACCTCCCTGCTCTCTCCATCGTCCAAGAGACCGCCGAAGTCTTGGATAAACAAGCGAATTGTGTGGTCTTTACGCTCCCATGTAGAAATGGGAAGGGCCGTTTGAGGACTCCATTGCAACCCTTGGGCGTTGAATCCGGGAGGACATTTTATCTGTGAGCTTTGCAATGCTCGAGTTGCTCTGTTTTCCTGCTTCGCGACTATCAACTGTTTCTGCCGCTGCATTTCTGAGCCACTTGCTACTCGGTCCTGTTTGAGTTCCGAGTTTTCTTTCACACACTTCGCATACATTTGCTGTGTCTCTCTGTATTTCGTGTCGCTCGAAGTCGCTTCCTTTTTGTATCTTTCGCTTTGTTCCTGGAGTTCCTCGATTTGGTCGAGATAGGCTTTCTCTTGGTCTCGAATCTTTTTTTCTAGGACGGATGCCTCACTCTCGGCTTTTCGGAGTCGCTGAAGATTGCTAGAAGCCTCGCTTGATGTCACATTGTATCTCGAATTGGCTGTCTCCACTTGTTTTCTAAGATCGGAAACCTCTTTTGTGACATCCATCAGCCTGTTGTTGAGGGACTCTGCCCTTTGCGCTTCCTCTTGGTAGCGGACGCTCTCCTTATTTAAGTCGGACGTCACATGAGCGAGCTTGACAGCTAAGGTGGCAGCTTGTTGTCCTTTGTCATCATTGGAAGCCCGGTCCTTCTCAGCAAGTTCTTGCGAGGTTTTGAGGGTCTCTTTTAGCTTGTCGAGGGCCGAACGAAGTTCAGAATCCTTGGACTTCTTGTCTTTGGAAAGCTGCTTCAGCTCAGTCCGAAGGCTCAAATTATCCTTCCTCATCTCAGATAAAGACTCTTCTGATTGACGGAGCTGGTCTCTGGTCCCGCTGTATGCTCCGAGGCTTCTGTTTGCATCAACTAGCTTATCCTGGAGTATCTGGATGTTTCTTTCATGGCTCTCTAGACTGTCGTGCGATTCTTTCTGATGATTCCTTTTTCTAGATTCGACTTCCTTACTGAGATTCGTGAGGGTCTCCTGGTGGTGCTGTTCCGCTAGGCGATTGAGTTGCTCAGCTGCTGCGATCTTTCCTTTCAAGCTGACTACTTCTTCCCTAAAGTTCGACCTGTCGCTAGCCGCTTTATCTTCTGCTTGCTTGAGCTGTTTTCGGGCCGTTTGAAGCTCCAAGTTTCCAGATTCAGTTTTCTTCAAGAGGACTTCCAGTTGCTTTTCCAAGTCCGCAATCCGGTATTCCGCTGACTGAAACTTGGAAATCTTGACGTCTGCTTCTTTCAGAGCAGAAACCATCTCTGCATACTCAGATTCCTTCGACACTAGAAGAGACGTTAGGCGATCTATATCCTCGGTTGGCTGCAAAGCCCGCTTGATCTCGTCGGGGACTTTCTGTAGCTCGCTAGAAATATTTTCAAGTCCCTCTGAGAGACCGTTGGCGACATGAGTAACACAATCTGCAGTGCCTTCATACTTTGCCTCGAGATCGCCCATCCCTTTCAGTGCACTGGTCGCTTGTTAGTGCCTCGCACAAAAAGAAGAAACATTTCATTGTCCTGTCATGGAACTGGCCTGACCTTCTGACTTGTGTTTCGTGAGCATCTACGAGAATCTTGACACTGTGAGGTAGCGTCTCAAGACCGCTTATTGCTGCCTGCAATTTTGTAGCTATGACATCGAGTCTTGTTGCCGAGGCTTCGTCAGCACAACTGATGAACAAATTGTTGCAGCACTATCACAACTTACTGGTAATATTCTTGCTCATTCTGGGGGCCATCAGGGCCAACAATGGGCCCATTGAGCCTGCGTTGAAGCTCTTCGGTAGCCTTGGATACCGAGCGCAGCACCGCCTCGGTCTCTTCTTTGTTTTGCAGCTGATGTCGAAGAGAAGTTGTGATATTCTTCTCGTGATCGAGACCTGTCTTCAGCTCCGAAATTCTTGCCTCCAGCTGGTCGATGGTGATAGAATCTAAGTGCATCTGAGCGTCAGATTGGATGAGTCTGTGTTAGCCAGTATGGCAGTGACCAATACTTACATTCTTTGGCTTGTTGTTTTAAGATGGCTCTTGCGGTGTGAGGGATATTCGCAAGCGTTTGACGGGCTTTTTCCCCAGCATGCCAGACTTCCTCCATCACGGCCATTGCCTTTGCTCTCTCACCTCGGGCCCCCTCCATTATGCTATCAGCGTACTGCTTCGTCTCTTCCATCTCATTCTTGAATCCGTCCATGATGTCCTTGATCGTACTCTTGTAGTGTTCGATCTTTCCAAGTGCTCGCTTGAGCCCCTCACCCTTTTTATCTAGTTCTTCTACCTTAGAATCCCTGTCAGCCTGGACCTCGCTAATTTCCCCTTCAAGCTCCTTTTCTCTGTCCCTAGCTTCGCTCGTCTCCTTTTCATGTTTTATGCTTAGCTCTGACAGCCGCTGCTCCGCTTCCTGCAATTCTTCCCATAGACCTGTGTTGTCTCGCTCCAAATTCATGACCCTCTTTCTTTCCTTGTTCAACGCGATGTCCTGGGATTGAAGAGAGCCAACCAGAGAATTTAAGGGCTCGAGGGTCGTTTTTAGCGAGGTTTCTGGGACCCAATCACTAGGGCCCATTGATCTGAGTGTGCGAGCTCTTAGATAGTTATGTGCCCTCTTTTTTGAAACGTTCGACGCTTGAGAGACTGTCCTGGTTGGGAGCATTGGCGTTTGAGATGACTCGGATCTCATGGGCCTGTTCATTGGTCGTCCAGCCGGTTTGGACCGTAGAGTCTCTTTTAGGCTAGGCAGCGTAACCCACTGTGCGTCTTCGACGGGATGAAAGTACTTGGTGCGTCTATCTAGATGCCGCTGAGTCTGTAAAGAGGCTCTCCCCGGGCTAAGTGGCTCAAAATTGGGGCTCGGCAGCTGAGACGATGGTGCTCGCTCTTGTCGAGACTTGGTTCTAGATTCGGGTGATGTGTATCCCCACAGAGTAGCCATGGTATTCGACGGCGGCAGCATCGTGTTTGTGTGATTCGCAGCCACTGATGGAGCCATACCTACAGGAGTTTCTCGATCAATACTTGGCTTAATCAAAGTGGCAGAGGGTGTCTTCTGGCTGCCGATTACTGGAGTGTCGGAAGTAAATGGGGGTTGTGCCATGGGTATTGAGTCGTGATATGCTCCCTGTATGATGCCAGACGGTGGTGGTTTCATTGGGTTTGTGTTTCTAGGGCCACTGAGCAAGGTTTGTTGCCCTGAAACCGGTGCAAATTCAAAGCCTTGAGCAAGGGCGCGGGTATCAATATTGGAATCAAATCCCGGCTTGCGGGTGAACATGCGGGTCGGTCGTTGAGTTGGCGGTGACGTCTCCATCATGTCTAGCTCAGGCAGGGCCTGTGGTGACCCACCACCCATGGCGAAATGATTTGGGGGTTACGATCTCGGCTGGTGCTGGGTATTCAGAAGTGCATGCTTTGGAAGAAGCTGTAGGAGACTTGAAAAGATATCTAAGCTTGACAACAGGGTGTCGCCGGCGGGGGATTTCTGGCTGTGATAGCATCAACGCAGCTAGATTCCTAGTATCCAAGGGCACCACCTACCAGTCTAGGGCAAAGGGGGAACCGATTCTTAGGAATCAAGTTTAGTAATAACCAGACTGTATCAAAACCCAAACTTTCTAGTCCTTTCCTTTCTAATTTGCGCAATCGGGGCAGACGTTCAATCAACCCTGCTGGGCCGGACCTGGTGGGCCAAATTTCTACTTGGGAAGGAGCTTCTCGCGAACCCAGACAGTCTCCGGCACTGGTCAAGCATCCGCCCTCAATTTTTAATGTTGACAACTGGCACCTTCTATTCTCTTCGATATTCGGAAGCCCCTGGCAACAAATTTGGTACGTGACGACTGTTTCCTTCCCCATTCACAACACACGAAAGAGTCATTACAAATGATACTTAACCCATTAGGCACCAGCCAAAATGAGCGAGAGCTGGGCCTTCACGGCGAGGAAGATTCAAACGAGGTTGTTCAAACTGGTTTAGACATGTGGTAATTAACCACCCATTCACCTTCCTAGAAAGTAAAAGAACTACTTGAAATTATTGTTAATAAGAAATATATTAAGGTTTTGCCACTGTTATTTCCCACATGTAGCTACCCCATTTATCCATGTTGACCGATAGGTATTTCACATTTCCAATCCAAATGGCCATCACCAACGGCAAGGACTGTCTAGGTAAATTGTGGATCATCGATGTCCCACCAATTTTTTTTTCAATGGTCAGACTCCACGGCTTTCCTCTCATCTCCAGGCTTACTACTACCCATTGGTCTGGCCTGTTGCTGAAGGCTTTGTAGACAAGAAGCAGTATAAAATGTCAAAGAGTACTAAGTGGTTAGCTGGCACTATGCTGCGAATAAAAGCATTTGGTGAGCTTAAAAAGAGAACACGTCTGGTACCGTACTATGTAGCTGGTGCAAAATCATCCTCAAATCTTAAGCCGCGCTGTGGATGTTCGGAGAATATTTGGGAGATACTAGTTATATCATGGATGTCTGCATTTGGGACTTTCTTTTCTATCCCCAGTGTAGCTAGCGCCAGTAGCGCCGTGATGCTACATATACCCGTTATACAATATATGAGAAAACTCACTTCTTATTCATTTACGAGTCGCTAACCTCCATGCAGCATATTGTGCAAATGCTAGAGAATACTTAATTTAATAGTGCTATTCTCAACATCACAACTAAACGGCTGTGAAGGCAGAATAAAAGGTGGCGTTGATGCCAAAGATACGATCAGAAAAATCTTACTAGATGAGAAAGTTCTCGGAGTCTTGGGTAGAAGCACGACAGGTTGAGTCATTGTTACTTGTCGATTATTATTGCTTATTCCTGGATCCCATGAGTAGCCCAGTGAAACAAAGAATTTCCTTGTAAGACTTCATGAGTAGCGGCGAATTCGCACATGGGCTACCATAGCATCCACAATCTGACAATAAATATTTCGGCCAACCCCCATGGAATTTACATTACATAAATAAAAGAACTGACAAATAATGCCGATGGGACCAGAAGCGTGTTCGCGTCACCAATTTTAATACCCAATGCTATTCTTCACGGATTCAGGCTTCGGAAATTCTAACCTCTACTCACCGTCTTCTGCGAGTTGGATACTTTCGTTTACAAGACTCCGGATCGACACCCATTCTATAATGGTCTGGGCTTCTGAGTTTACAGTTTTGAGTTCAGTTAGTCTAAGTGAATAGTGTTTCTTTTTCGGGCGAGGGCGCTTATGAGTGTGCTACTGACCGCTAAGACGGCCTGGACGTTAACGAGAAAATCTATCGTTTGCAAGTTTAGAGGTGCATATCCCACTTCCCAGTTACTGGAATACTGACCTAATGGTGTCCTTTCTCTGTAAATAGCTCATAACAAGTATTTTCGGTCACAGATAATGCAAATAAAAACCCACTCACGCAGAAGCAACCCCCCGGCCGCCCCCAAGGTGCTATCAATAGTATACAATCTTTAGTCGCATAAAATAAGATTCCGTTGGCCGCATGTAGACCTAGCAATATCAGTCACAATATTAAGCAATTAGAGAAAATTTCGAGCGAGGAAACTCAAGAACCGAAAGTGACCTCTCAGTGATTTATCGGAGGTGTGTATTTTCGGCCCTGTATTCAGGCCCGGTTTGAGGAAATATGATAAATGGTAGTCAGAGAGAGTCGTCTTCATACCGAAGTCGATGTGTTGGTGTTGTCTTGAAGTATACAAGCGAGGTCTAGGCGCTAATCCCGTTCCCCATCCGAGCTCTAGAAGCCCACTACCGAGGGCTAGTCTACGGGCCCAATCCTTGACGCTCTTTTGGTTTGAAGGGGAATATTGTTATTTTTAGATGTCTCCAATCTATGCCATGCCGATGTGTTCATGCTCTGTGTCCATTTTGTGCTGAGCAGTGGGTCATGGCCATTCTCGCAAGGTTTTCCGGTTGGCTGTTGTAGCAAAGTCGTGTCGAACCAAGAGAGTTTTTACCGATGAATAAGACAGTCGAGAACGAGATCCAAACGTAGACCAACTTGGCTTACGTATGTATATTGGGAAAATGGAGCCAGCGCCGAGCAGAGCCGCTGCTCCTCAAGTAAATATAGGCACGGAAAGGAGGTCTCCGGGAATGGCTTTGCGTCCCCCCCGCCATCTTGTGTCGTGGTATTATCCCGACCTGCCAAGGACAGGGTATTTATTGTACGCGCTACAAAGGTTTCTCTACTCAAGCTCTACAGCATTGCAGCTAGACAGTTCGCTTTTTCGTCAATGGGGGCTACACTAATATAACAACGGGAATAATGGTTTCTTTGTCATCGGACTAAGGCACCCTCGGGGTCGGGAATCCTTATTGCTGATGGAAAGATCTAGAGTACCTAGCTGCAAGCGCTGAAACATACCGACAAACGACCGTTGATACCAATTCATCTTAAAGGCGAGGATGGCATTGGCGTCATTGTTGGTGAATGCAGCAATGTTGTTGGTAAGATCTGAGGAATCTCTTAAAACATTGCGGCAGGATGAAGCGAATAGATCTTCTCGGCTAAATATTTGAGAACATTTTTGGGGGCATCGTGGTCGTGGATAACTATTGGACGATTTGGCTTCCAAAGGTTGAAATGCTTCACTAAAATCCCGGGGGCCTAGTCGCCGTTCTTGGCACTGGAGGTATCCGAAAATAGAAGCGCCATCCCTGTGACCATCCATCCGGACTAAAGTTTTAGTGCCCCTCCTGGTCCAAGCTTTCGTCAGCTCGGCAGAGAAGATGGATGGGTGGGTGGGGCAATGAGCGAGCCCTTGACAGACCAGCAGAACAGAACAACTTGGAGTTTCTATCGTCAATTCCAGTACATGCAACGATGAAAGCCGACAATTCATCCTTCAAGACCATGTACTGTAGATGCGGACGCGAATGCAGGTCCATTTTTAGTTTGCCATTGCTCCTAGAAACTTGAAAACAAAGCGCGGCGCTTGTACTGACATGGAAAAAAAGATTTCATGCCCCAGCGGCTACTGATACACTCCAGCCGTCATCCTTCGCCAAACCCAAGGGCCATCTAGGCCTCTTGGCTCCGTGTCGTCATTGGGAGATCATCGACTATTGATCGTCGGTGAGGTTGCTTTTCGGCCACAAGGCGGAAGAAGTTGTCTCAGGCGCGCCCTCGCAGCATTTACACCGTAGACAGAAGTGGAGGCGGTGGCTTTTGCTGTTTCTGACGTCGTCGTGACCTGCAAGAAGGGAAACGATTCAACTGGAACTTTTTCAGTGCCGTGTAGCCGTGCGAAAGGCTGCACATCCCCAGATCTAGAGAAGGTCGCGAGATCAACGGCCTACCCTTGACCATTTGCGCTGTATCCTATCGCGAATTCAAATTATGAGGCTGTGTAGAGTATAATCCAATGACCTGGGCCTATAAGCCGCTGTTAAGCATTCCTGCTTGTTGTGCGAACTCTCACAATTAGGCCCGGCCGCATCATGTCGCCACGCGGGTAGGCACGCTGCCATTGGCATGGTGGTAGTGGATGGTATGCCTCCCACCCACCTCGTCTACCGAGTATATGCCATACTTCTTGTCCGACGTACAGAATGTGGAAGATGTTCGGACTGCTACTATGCTCAGGTTGCGCGGTGCTATGAGCGTGCAGCGAGTTGGTGCTGCTCGTAGATAATTATGACGGAACCGCATGAGACTGACTTCAACGTCAAGCGAAAAGAGCCATAGACAAAATTCTTTGGTGACACAACAGAAATGACCGTCGCACACGAAATGCTCGCCAATACCAAGATGCAGTGAGAGAAAGCGACCCGTGGTGTGATCGGCCTCTTTCCCATCATCGGTCCCGGACATGCGTGGGCGGTGGGGGTGATGCAGGTCGGTCCCCTGGCAAATCATGCTACCTACATATCTCGTGTATAGATCCTAGTAGGTGGTAAGTAGTTATCACCACCACCGCAAACTGACCGCCCATCACTGCCATGGCCGGAGGATCCTCCCTGTGCTCCCACAATGCGTATCTGACTGGCTTGGGATAAGAGAGCCTTCCATTGATACTGCTAGCAAGTAATCCGCACAACGGCGGACAACTTCGGCCGGAGGTGTGATGATGCCAGGCATGCATTCTGTGACCGGCATCCCGGCACTTGATCAACCTTATGATGAACTACCACGGTAGAAAATAGACCAGGAAATATCGTAATAGCGTACGTAGTATAGTGAGTATATACATCATTTCGTATTAGGGGGGGGGGGGGGATGGCCGGACCTGGCCCTAGCATACGAGTAGTTTTTCTCCTATCAGAGGCATTGTGAACGATGTGCTTCTGCAAGCTTACCTTGTACCGTCACGGGCAGCAGGGGACGTCACACATGAAAAAGAACTGTCCAGATAAAGCCGCGACAATACAGATTAAAAAAAAGGGTTGGATTTTGGGGGTAATGCACCGAGGGAAAGGTTAGATAGCAGCAAGCAGCAAGTACCCCACAATTCTTTGTGACCAAAATGGACCACCCCTGCAACGATACATTTTTAACATGCTGGTGCCGCCCAGCTACTCTACTTCTCTCGCCCCTGATTGGCCTATCTCGGCATCCACCACCCCCGACCTCAGCGCTTCGAGAGCAGAAGCGGCGAATAGACTGCCTGTGACGAGGGTCCATCTGCTTTTGTCCGCAAATAAACCTCGACCCCTTGCGAGAGAGGGCGTACAGCGAAAGGGACTGCATACTATGTATGTACAGTACCTGGTTTCAAGCCGCCCTGCGACCAATCGAGGAGAGTTTCTGTTGCGTGCTGTTGCCGTGGTCTTGCACTGTAGTCAGTCACATTTGCTTTGGAGAGGGTACTCCGCTTCCTCATGCTTGGGAGCAAGCTTGGCTGCAACTATTCTGGCCTATCCTGTCCCGCCGTGCCTCGAAAGCCATGTGCTAAGGTCGCGGGTGACGGGCGGATTGGGCACGGATTGAGGGAGGGGTGGATAGACAGCCTAGGCCAGCAAGTGACATTTGTCGCCTTCTGCGTTGTGGTAGTGAATTTCATAGGAAAGCGGGTAAGCATTTCTGCTTTCCCTATATACCTACCTCTCGTCCTGCTTTCTCGCGGCGTAGCTTGATAGGATTGTGTTCCCTCTCCTTGTTCCTCTTTTTCCGTACCCTATTCCCATTACCATTCCGGTGCTTTGGTACATTAGTAGTCACAATCCCGTCCTACACACCCTCTCCGGTTTGTTTCCTCGGGCTCAGGGTATATACATCCCCAACGTTGTACGAATTGTCAGGCCATTCCGCTGCAAGTCAGCCTTCTTTCCACTGCTTCTATATTACCCTGTTTGTCTATCTTGAGTACTAGAAGACCATCTGCTACCCGCAATTCCAAATACTCGGACGCACCCTGTATACAGCAACGCAGTCATTCCTTCGCCGCCAGCCAGCCGATCGATCTTTACCACCTTGAATAGGGGAAATACGGAAGGAAGAAAATAGAGAAAGAGAGTGGAATACCAAAGGCCAATCAATACCTGGTATATTTCACGGACCGAAAACAAAATGGCCCCGGCGGCAACATCAAACTACTTCCCCCTCGCCAGCGAGACGGCGACGGACGCCGATCCCTTCGCTGGTGGTGAGGATGCCGGCGCGGCAGGCGATTCCAGCGGAGCCAATGGCATCTCTCACGGAGGTCTGATCGCAATCATTGTCGTCGTCGTCGTCGTAGGCGTTCTCGGAAGTACGTACCCCACAAGCCCATAAAGAACTCTCCCCACGACGAAACATCCTGGTCACTAACATGATATCCTCCGTTTCTAGTAAGCATGTCGGTCCTCTTCTACCTGACTAAGAAGCACGAGTGGAGGCTGCGAGAGAAGATGCGCCGTTCTGCCCGCAAGGTCGTGACAGCTCTGACCCCGCGTCGCTCCGAATTCCCAAGGCACCTCAAAGAGGGCGGCAGTGGTGGCAAGAGCAGCCGCGCGAGGATGAGGCTAGACGACGTCCCACCCACCCCTAGGTTGCGACCCGAAGACATCGAGAAGCTCGGCGGTTCCACCAAGGTCGGAGCATTCTCAAGGGACAGCAGCAGCGACAGCAAGAGGAACCTTAAGAAGCCTAGGTGGCCTGGCCATCGCTAAAGTCATGCTCCCTTAAGACTTGCCTGAGGTGAATGAAGGCAGATCTGTAAGCGTGTTAGGAACCGCGGTGCGGGCTAGGTGCGAAGTGTGAGGCATCTCATGGGACTTGGTCATTCCTGTGTCTATGATTAATTCTATGGATATGGGCTGCGAGGAACGGATAGACTGCTCGTGCTAGGTTCATTGTACTTGACATAAATCATCGGCCTACTGGAGGGCCGAAATTTGGTGGGGGTATATTGCGTTCTCTGTACCTATTTTTGTTTTGCCAGAACCGAAACGATCAAACCGTAACTCCTTGGAAATGGATGGGGGAAAGTCCATCATGAATGAATCGCTGGGGGGACGGGGTCCCACCATGTATTATCATCAACTTATTCCTTCATATATATCCATCATCATGAATAATTCGGTTTCCTATCTCATTGGCGCCTCAGCACGTTCCCGCTAGCACTCCTGCGGTTGTCTGACTTTCGTTTCTGCGGCTCTGTCTTCAAGACCTTCTCGGATTCTCCTCTTCTTGATTTCTTCTCTGGCACAAAACTTATCTCGCGGTCCCCTAAGATATCTCCTTGCTTTTCCTTCCTGACTTTTGCAGATTTCTTGACACGCATGGAGAAGGAGTTGTCATTCTTCTCGCGGCGATGCCCTGTGGAAGAGACTTGCATCACCACGCCATCATTCTCGTTAGTTTGGGCGTTACCGTCATTCATCTCTCCATCTAAGTCAATATCCTCCCCAACTCGGATGCCCCCGCCTTGAATAGACACCTCATGCTCAGAGTCTTCACCGTTCGCGAGGTCTTTGTCAGGCAAGTTTCTGCGGGCGTTTGCGAAGAGTTCCTTGAATGTGTCGCTCTGCTCATCCACAACAAACCGATCGTCCTTGAAGATAGTTCCAAAGCGGGAATCGGTAAGGCCAGACTCGACTTTCCTGTTTTCGGCAAGTCGGTTGGCAAGCTTTTGATTCTGTGAAGCCTTGATCTTCTTGGCCCCCCTGATCCGGCTGGCTCGCTGCTTCTCCAATCTCTCCTGGACCTTCTTTCGTCGATCCTCCTCGTATATGTAGGGGTTGTGGATGAGTCTTGCCTGCTCGTACAGTTTGTCCGCGACAAAGAAGCCGTGCATATATGGCCGCAGTAGATTACTCTTTCCAATAAGGTGATCCAAACTAAGGTCCTTGAGTTCGCGAACTGTGAGGAACTTGTAGTTGTCGTATGACTCGGCATTGTGCTCTTCGGCCATCTCCTCTACCATGTTGTCGAGGAAAGAACACCATTTCGGTGCAGGTCCGAGCTGAGGTATGAAGAAGGAGTGCTGTTGTTGGCCTTCATTGGCGGTAAGGAGCATGCCGGTCTGTTTGCACCATACCACGTCGTGAAGATCAACGATGGACTCTATTGAAGCCCACGGGTCGCCAGTGAGCTCGTCCCATATCTTAATGAACCTTGCATCTGTGGAAAGAATTTTCTTCTCCCCCGATGCTGTCGTCATGTGGATCATCTTTTGAACAGGTTCCCCGATTCCCTGGTTGCGAGTTAATATTGGGGCAGGTCGTCGAAGGTCGAATAGTTGCATCATCCCGGTCGACATGCCTGCCACTATTGAGAGACCCGACGGAGCAAAATCCAGAGCTGTCACCTGCCCGTCAAGGCCACCGAGAGCAGCCACGCGAGCCCTTGCACGCGAGTCCCAGAACTCAACAGTGCCCTTTGATGTCCCAAACGCAAGTAGGTTGTGTGTTGTCTCGGCTATAGATGCACAATTCACGCTGCCAACATGTATACTACCTTGCCTCCCACCTTCTATGCCATCGTCCTTCCCGACATCGACATGATAAGAGGACATGAATCTCCCTTCCTCGAGACTCAACCGGAATACCTCGCCGTTGCCATCGGCGTTCAGCCCGACGGCCGGTACGATAGCCTCGGCGGCATGACGATTGTACTGTAGGTCCCTTCCATATCGGGGCAGCCTGAGCTCGAAATGACAGCCCATCGGGGTGTGAAACTCGAGCTTCCGGTCCGCTTGGAGGTGAAGAGACTTTGAATAGTCCTCGGACAGGAGCTGGAAGGTGACATTGAGCGAAGGAGTGTGTCGCGCAAATGCAAGTGACAGCTGAGGGAGATCGTGAACGTGAATTTGAGGTTTGTATGTGCCGGTGCTCATGACCCAGTTGCCATCTTCGCTAACTCGTATTGCCGTACTTGCTTCCTCGAACTCAAAATCTTGTAGAAGTTCGACTCTGTGGGCAAACTCGGGATCGTCCTTCAAACTTCGTTTCCTTCTGCGCGTAAGCCAATCAGGCAGGGGGCGGGCCGTCGAGGCACCTGATATTGTATATACGGCGACATCGCTATCGTTGGTAAGCTTCATGTTGGCCGCGAGAGGTGGTAAGATGCAAAGCTTTGTTGTTGACTTGTTCTGGTGCAAGCTTGCGAATTGCGCATGGAGTTGTTGGCAGCCGATGGAAATAGCCTGTTAAAAAAAAAGGTTCTAGCTTGCCTTATCAGTTTATCGATATGTCTGTGGGAGTTGGTTGGTATCTACAATTTAGAGCAAGCAGGAACCCCACTGACCCCCACCTAACTGGAAGCATTCTCCGCAACCGCGGCAAGACCCGATTCTACCGGGGAAGGGGAGAGGCGTTTCCCTAGCCCAGGAGGGTGCGAAAAAACCAGCATACCATGGACAATTGGAGCGGATAGTGCGATTTATATGCAGGAACAAGTCGCTGGCTTCTACCGTACATAGAAATGTTACAGTGCACTTTGAGGTCGGCCTGAATGAATCTCTACAATTTCACTTTGATAGCTTGTTATAAATGGTGGAGTCACAAATAGTCAAGTAGACTGGGGTGGTTTTACCAACCGTCAGCCTGTTATCCCCAAATGCAAGTACTATGGTTACAGGGCAAAGTTTTATCGCCAAGAGCTTTTTTGAGACGTGTATTTGCAGGGGGGTGGCAGGGGGGGTCCTGAGTCCAAAATGTTACTATAACACAATGGAAAAGAATGGCGTTCTTCCTAACTTCAACAACACACACCGTACACAAAATGGCCTATAATCAATTAAGGGGGGCAATTCTAGAGGAGTTTTTCGATGATTTATTAAATAGCCTTCCAGAATGAATGGCAGCCGTGACCGTAGTCGTAATTGTTTGCTGTCAAATGGGGTATCTCGATCCATTGCAATGCCCCTGCCACTCCTGCAAATACACGTCTCAAAAAAGCTCTTGGCGACAAAACTTTGCCCTGTAGCCATAGTAAGGCGCGACTTTCAGCGAGACAACTGTGGAGCCATTTACGAATGCACAGACCCCATGAGGTTGTTATAGCGGCCCGAAACAATGGCTGCTTCCTATTGGCAGCTACGATCCTAGTCCGCCCGTTCTGATCAACCATGCCATCACGCGCAACCGTGTGCCATCTTCCATCCTCTCTGCAAACTGCCGCTCAAGACAGCAGAGAGCTGTGAATAGCATCCATCATTGACCTTCGCTTGGCTCAACTGCTATCTAATGATCGAATCCGACCCTTATCTCTCGGTCGCATAGTGTTGTACAGTCCCCCTCGCACCCTCTTTTACACTTACCATTGTCCCTCTCCAGACTTGTTCGTTCCAGAATCGTATTCGCGCCCATCGCCAGTCGCGCACTTGGAGATGGAGTCCGGCATCCGCTGGTACTCGAAAACTTGCGCCCACCAAACCCCCCCCCTAATCGTCGCCCGTCCATAACCCAAACTGCCCGACGACTGCTCGTGTCTTTAGTGGGCTGCTGATAGAGGTTTATCCTCTCCGCAGCCACCACATCGCCCTGGCGACCCTACGTACTTCAACCACACGATTCCCGACGGTACACGACATTACAATACGATATGGATACTGGCGAATATGACACTAATACCCTGCTAATTGTACGTTTTCAAACTCGCCGGGAGGTTGATTGATAGATATTCCCTCGAGTGGAGGGGAGGGGACACTACTTGCCCATGTTTACTCATCTCATTCACAAAATATTAACACGTCCATCTTCTACACGCAGAATAATATCAAGGCCATCGGTTACCGACTCTACGACCTGATCCCTACGCACCCTGCCCTCATTCATTCCATCCTTGCCGACGTCGAAAATAGCGCCAAAAATGATGGGCATCTCGTCTTCGCTGATCACGGCCGACGAGGCCTGTGGGCCTTCTTCCTCTCTCCCCAGACTCCCGAGATACCATATGAGCAGATGTCAGATGGCTATGTCAAACTCTACGACCAGGCTTTTGCGTTGAGAGAGGACGGGTCATTTGAAGCTGCCAGTCTTGTCAAGAGCCGAATACACGGAGCCAACTCAACCAATACCCCAAACTCGTCTTCGTCGAACGGCTCTGGGCTGGAACATGGTCTTCGAACCACCCAAGCATTCGGGGTGTCCTCCCAGGGCCTCCCACAAAACCCGTCAGCGGATTTCGATTTCAGATCCTTCCAGTTCTCCGTCATGGATTCTAGGTTATACAACTCCAATGCCTCCGTACATGATGTCTATGAGTACTTCGTTTCTGCCCTTCTCAGCACCTTGACTTTAGCATTTGCAAGGCGAACAGGCGCAATACCATTGAATTCTCGCTCTTTAGCGCTGCCCCTTGGCCTTCTCGGTTCCCAAGACTCCAAAAGCACATCTCCATCGTGCACCATCGTCACTTTTCGAATGTATGTCACCACAACTGGTGCCCTTGTCATCAGCCTGTCCGTACGATTTCTCGAGGGCCTTCTCCCTCTCGGGGAATTAGGCGACAACAGCTTGGGGCTTTCGAGACCTCCTGTCCTTATCGCGCCGCTAGGCTTGTTCGCAAATGTTGCAGGGCTTCGAGATGCAGAATCACCGCTAGATGCCCACATGGCTCAGTCCCCGGATACACAGATAACACTCCTGCGAAATCAACCAGAAGAAAGGATTAGGCAGTGGCGATTGTCATGGACAAGAGTGCTGGAAAGCCGAGGCATTTCGCCCTCTATTATCGATGGTACATCTTGGGTGAGCATACAGTTTATTAGGGTGCGCCCAATGGACCGGCGCGGGGATGGAAGGCGAAGTCCACTGCCAGCAACGATGAGCGGCACTATTTGGCCGAGCATTCTCTGCTTTTCCAAGAGGTCCGGAAATGCGGCCAGGAGTCCCATCAATCGGGTCGACGACACCATCCGAAGCGGCCGGGCAGAAAACTACGATCCTTTGTCTACAGCGAAGACATGGCTTGCTGGGACTGACGAGCGAGAAGCCGTGTTGGCCCAAAGAAAGCGAGAAAGGGAGATAATGCCTCGCGAAGCTGTCGACGGAGACACCAGGCCTCAGAGTCTCGGAGGATATCCTCCTTTGATTTTGCGGCGGACAAGCAATACCCGTCCAGATCCTGCTGTTGTTAGTGCCATGTATCCCACGCCGCCAACTGCTGTTCAAAATCCGGCCAACGGTATAACCCCTTCATTTGATGGTATGGTATCAAGTCCCCCAACAGCAGCCAACACTACTACTCTGATTGACCTGGAAGCTGCTATGTCTGGGACTGGACCGTCGAAGGAAGGTCTGACTGAGCTCTGGGATGCACAGGATAAACAACGAAGTCGTGCGGGCTCGCTGTTTGACGGCGAGCCCGAGAATCTCTTTGGAGATATCGGGGAGGATAGGTACGCAGACGTTGACGTTACGGACGCCGATTTTAATTTTTTCGACTCCGATACCAACGGTATTCTGTCTGATCTGAGCGCCCTGGGCGATTTCGGATCTAGGGACAACACACCTCAAGTAAAGACTGAATCGACAGATGCGCAGCAATCGGCAGTCCCAGTTCCAGAAAACTCCCAGCCTGTTTTTGCCAAACCGGAACTAAAACACGCCAGGAGCACTCTCGAGCCTGGACACCTAATGCGAGACCACAGTACGCCCAATAACCGCATAGTACCCGTCAAGCGACAACTAAGCCCTTTCAACCGAGCCACCGTATACAAACGAGTTAGAGCCTCCATAGACACGAGCATTCCCGTTAGCTCATTTCCGTCCCAGCACAGGTCTCGCACAGGAAGCGTCTTTGAAAAGGTCGAGTTTGATCCCTTTCTCTCCGAAGTTGGTAAGAAGTATGCCGAGAGCGGTCGTTTTGAATGTCCGCACTCGGCGACGGATGAGATTCCCAAGTCCACGTCTGAATCTCGCGTTACGGATTTTATCAAGTCGCGAGGCAAGATAAAAGAGAAACCAAAGGAGCTTTCTTTCAACACCACCCTGGCCAAAGCGATCGGAATCATCAATGGGACCGTTGATACAAATTCAAAGAAACACGAAGAAGTTGTGTCTGATGCAGACGACAGCAGCGTCGTGTCAGACCCCGACGACCCGAGCATCGACGGCGAGGATCTGCCCTCCCCTGTCAAATCTGCCGTCCCGACGAACAGGGCCCTTGACGATGACCGGCTATCAGTAGCAACATCACTAAGAGAAGCAGATCACTCTGATGAAGGTGCATTAGCCCCGGCACTGGAACTTTCTCGGCTCGCCAGAGGGGCTGGCTTTGGGATAGCTTTATCGCAGTACTTTTCTGACCACGAACCTTTGGCGGTCGAACTATCCCTCGGCAAGGACGATTTCATTGTCATTGCTCAAATACTCACGGACCAGGCTGCGACAGGGTCCCTCAGATACCCATATTCGGCAGAAACAGTCGTTCCTTGTGTAGGAGACAGGCAGCGGGAGTTAGCCGTGGTCGCTCGGCAAACCATCCAAGCACTGCAAAAGGATGTCGACAAGATACTCGGCGACTCGGTACAGTGTCAACTTCGCGCATTCATCGAAGTATCAGATGTACCACTGATCGGCCAGCCCACCCGGAGTCAATCGAGGCCAAATGCGAGGGAGGACCAGATGAAGCACAGCCATCTTTTCCCAATAGCGCCACCACACCTAGAACTCCGCAGGATAGGCTCGCGGCTCTCTGTTTTGCCCACAGCAGTTTCATTTTGGGAGAGCCTTGGCCTCGGCCCCTCCCTGGGAACCAAGGATGTATTAAGCGTATGCGTTTTCCCGGAGTGGGAAGGCATGGCGGACAATGCCAATGTTTTCCTTGAAAGGATGCTCAGCGCCTACCAGTCTCTCAAGCTGGGCTCTTTTTCCAGGATCGACCTATCAAAGAGTGGCTGCCCCGACGGCATCCTTGGCTTTGAAATGGAGAAAATATCGACATCGAACGATACGGTTGCCCGAGTCACTCCGTCCCAAAACGAGAAAATGGGAAAACTTGCCCATGCAATGGCGTCGTCCGGTGCCACTTCGAAGAACTTTGTCGTTTTCTTCCTGTACGACCCGGACAGCGCCCGCTCAATAGTAGAGGCGTGCATTGTCTTCCAGGTCTTGTTCCAGATGTACCAAAAGCAACTTTCCGAGATGAGGACAACCCCTCTGAACGAACTAGTCCTTCAACTTGTTCCCCTGGGCTTCATAGCATCCCCTTCGGCAGTCATAATACCTCCTCCTCCAGATTTCGTCAGGCTGGCCGTGGAGACGTATGATCGCTGCACTATGTTCAAAGGCCCAATGCCAGCACCTTCAATCCTTCTCGAAAAGCCTCTTTCGAAGGGGATCGACTTTAAACTCACGACCAATCCATCCGCATCTCTTCTCCGCGAGAATTCTTGCATACACGTCGCATATGCGCAATCGACCGACGATCGTTGGGTCAGCGCAGCGTGGACTGACACGCGAGGCTCGCAGCAACACACAGCTTCGTATTGCCTCGGGAAGAAAGGGCAGCCCCTGTCAACGACCATCACAGACGTATCCCGCGAGATATGGGACACCACCGCAGAAATCATCTCGGCATTCAAAGTTCATTGGAGAGTCATTGTCACGAAATGCGGGCCAATGACTCCCCAAGAACTGGCTAACTGGCAAGAGTTGGGGTCGCAACGAAATGGGTACACATCCTTGTCCCTAACCCTCATGATAGTAGACACGAGCCCAAGCCTACAGCTCATCCCGCCATCCATCACGGTGCCCTCAACAGCTACCGGCGGGTTCTATTCGACGCCCGTTAGCACCCCTCAACCGGGCGGCATCCGATCGCCCGATCAACATAAAGATAATGCCACGGCGGGAGACATTTTGACTACGGATGTAGATTCGAAAACAACTCTGATCGATATTTCGGATCAAACCTGGGGCGCCATACTTGCACACAGGCTGAATATGTCGGCGTCATTGACCGAGCTGTCCCCGTCTTTGGTATCGGGATATTTGATCAAGCACGGAGGACCAAGGATAGAAGATCCTCCTGTTGTGATGGAGGTCAACATCATACACTCGGAAGCCAATGCTCGGTTGTATGAAACCCTTCTTAAGGAGATGCTGGGCCACTACCGAGCACTGGGCAGCTTGAGTCGCGCGAGAGGAACGACTGGACCAGAAGATGTCAGGCCATGGCACATTGCTGCAGCCGAGAAGAGCGTCAGGGCTCTATACCTCCTCATGTCATGAAAAGATGGTTGCTCTTCTTAATGGCGAGCATGATACACGATGTGCATAGACGGGTTCTTGGGAGTGGATTGATTACTCAGGGAGCTTTTCATTAGGTAGCATCGCATTTTCTCTCACGAATGTATTCCCCGGAGTTTGAAGGCTTCTTTCTGGCGGCTTTTTTTTCTTTGTTACTCCAAATATCCACGTGGCAGGGACGGTTTCTGATTATTGTTTCATTTAATCTACATTATCGAAGCGAATGTTTTTATCAACAATGGAGTCAGCTGGAGGGTACTTACCTACGGGACACAGCGTTTGATGAATGTATCATGAGATTCGAATCATAGCATGCTCCAGATACCCAACACCCGGAGGCAAACCGAGAAATGTTTCTGATGAATAAAAGAATATTCCCACTATTCCTAGTGATTACGGTCCTTGGTCTAGTCTATTTTTGAAGATGGGGATCAATATGGCGATCATAACTTGCAATTAGTCCTTCCAGAAATCAGGGAAGAGATATTCGACCTTCTTCATTGCGTCCGGACTTCGTCCTTCGGGTTTGGTCATAAACTTGACGGCCTTTGCGGTCTCTCCTTCCCAGTGCTTGCCCAGAACCATGTCGGAGTGTTCCTCGCGCGCGAGCTTGTCGACGACGGCGCCAACAAGGTGCTTTGCGTTTTCACCGTTCTTGGTCATGTACTCAAGCACCATGGCGACATCAACGTCCTCGGTTGAGTGCCAGCAGTCGTAGTCGGTTGCCATGCAGATCATCTGGTACACCATCTCGGCCTCCCTGGCCAGCTTTGCTTCCGGTAGGGCCGACATGTTTATCACGCTACCGCCCCAGGTGCGATAGAGGTTTGACTCGGCGCGTGTGGAGAATTGGGGTCCCTCTGTTGTCGCACTTCGTCAGTAAATAGCTATTTGCAAGCACTCTCTCCTCTCCTCTACGACTATTCCTCTCGAAACAAGAAGAGCCACACTGCTGTACGTACCCATACAAATCATGAGCCCCTTCTCGTGCAATTTACTTCCCTCCCCTCCCATGGCGCTCGCGCACTCCTTGACAACGCTCGCAATCTTGTGGTCGAAGGGGTCGGCGAAGCCAACATGGCCCACCAGGCCACCCTCGAAGAAGGTGAACGGCCTTATTCCCTTGGTGCGATCGATTATCTGGTCGGGGACGACAAAGTCCATGGGACGGATGTCCTCCTGCAGGGAGCCGACGGCGGAGAAGGCGATGACGCAGCGGACGCCCATGTGGCGGAGGGCGGCGATGTTTGCGCGCACTGGGACCTCGTGGGGCGCGAACTGGTGGTGCACGCCGTGGCGGGCGAGGAAAGCGATTGGCACACCGTTGTGGGAGAGGATGTGGATCGGGGAGGATGGGAAGCCCCAAGGGGTCTCCGGGTTGAGGACCGCGAGAGGGGTGTAGCCTGGTAGGGAGCGCAGGCCCGTGCCGCCTATCACGGCGATGTGGACAGGTTCTGCGGGATGGGGTGGGTGTTAGCTTTTTCTGGGTTCTCGTGATGATTTATGGTGGTGAGGAGGGATGGAAGGAACTATACTGTCAAATGTTGTGGGTAGTTCGGAAGCCATTGCGTCAGCAGTTCCAGTTGTGAACTATGGAAATTGGAGCTATCGAGAAGTAAAATCAGAAGGGGAAATCTGAGGGTGTGAAATGGGAACTGGGAATTGAAATATATCCGTACAAGAAGAGTCTACATAGTTCGTTGGGCCTCTTGGTTGCCGCCTTGGTGTGCCACACCACAGTTCCACGGCAGAATTGGGAGCCACCCCACCATAAGCAGTGGTGGTGGGGCTCGTGGAAGCTTTCAGGGTCCACCATGACAATGGCGCAATGGGTGCTAAAAGCTTTTGCATAGCGCTGCCGTTTCCGCAGTCCACCACTTTGGGTACAGATGTGTTTTTTTGGGCTAATCAGTGATTGTGTTGAACCCATGTGAAAGTGAGCCCAAGGCATAGCCAAAAGTATTGTTTTACGGATATACTATAGATGTCTCCTTAGCATTCTAATAGGCGATACTCTCCTTCCAAGAACCCATACATGCCGGTTTAGTATACAAGTCTCACAACGGCCGTACGGGAAGAAGAGCGAAACCCTTGTCCTCAGCAGATCATTTTCTCTGCTCGCATCATTTTTATTCTTTTTTCTTTTTCTCTTTTCTGGACAAAAATCAATTGATTGGTATTCTTCCCGTTGAAGAATATCGTATAGTTTGGAAAATGGTATGGTACAGAGTTGTAGAGATTAGTATTCAGATGAAGCCGACGGCGGCTGGAGCCAAATCTTGGCGGCTCCCACCGGCTGTCGGCGGCTGGCACCATCCAGGCCCTTTACTAATTCATTCAGAGTTTTAGCTGTGGGCGCTAGAACGGCACGAGGACTGCCCGCCTCAGAAACCACAATCCTACGCCCATATGGCACCGTCTTCAAACTCACTACATCATCTTGTATTTAATTAACCGGCCTACCTGGCCACAATCTCACATACGCATACGACTAACCCCATTTCATCTCTCTTGCACGTTTATTTTCCGCCGCCATTGTTCTCTTGCTTTCAATACACTACGTCCAAGAATTTACAAACTCACCTTTGGTGGTGCCTCTCTTCACCCCGCCTACTAGGGGGCTTGCTACTCTGCTGCAGCCCACTTGCTGAGCTGCTCTGAGGGTCCCATACACAGACGCTGCCTGTTGCCGCTTTCCGTTGCCTAAATCCTACAATAGCCTGCCCTCTTCTACCACCATGGCCGAGGCACTCCTAGAACCCGTTTCTGGAATTTCTCCCAAGAAGCCGGCCATCGAGGAGGTGTGCTTCGAGTCAGCCCTGCTATGCCTCGAGGGCCACTTCACAAACTCGCCTCCCATGGGTCCCTTGACTGGGGGCAAAGTTGTCAAAGTCGTCAACAAGACATTGGACAGAACCCACCAGTACAAGGACATCCGGGAAACCCTTTCGAGGAATGTTGAAGTATGGCTGTGGTTCTGCCTCATATTTGCCTCGGCTGTCCCCAGCTTGACGGCCCGATCAGTTGGCCCCCTTCACGATCCCGACCGAGGTAACGACCCGGCCGAAAGTGCCGCTCTCATCATCAAGAACTACCCTTCTCTCAAGGAGGACCTTCACATTCTCAACAAGCTCATGCTCGTTGCCAGGAATCTTCTAGTCACGAGCGAGCCCGAGGTTCCCCAGGACATCTGCGCCGGAGTCCATTTTGACCAGATGGTCTTCCAGACCCTCATCCTTTGTGTAAATGTCACCAGCAAGGCCTATAACGCAGACGCATACGACGAGACGTCCAGGATACGATTGAACGAGATAGTTGAGGCCTACAAGAAGCTTCTTGTCACGTCACTCCAGCAGATTCACAACTGGACTGCCAAGAATGACAGGAATAAAATGGCCTTCTGGCTAGAGGTCCTGTTTGACGAGGAAGACATCGAAGCCCCACGGATAGACGACCTCTCGGGTATCCGTGTCGACGTGGCGCGGAGACAAACAGAGCATTGGTGGCAACGAAACTGGCGCTTGTGCCCTGAAGCATCTTGCCTCCTCACCGAATATGCCCGCTCAAAGGCACACAAACCCCCAGGCGAGCTCCCAATCTTTGAACCTCTGTCCTACAACTGGCTCCCAGCAGATATAGTCAAACACAAGAATCCTGCAGATGAGTCGAAAGAACCCGAGACGAGAGAACCTAGATTGTGGAAGGAGGAGATTTCTGATGATGCCGAGAGGGACCGAGTCTATCGGAGAGTATCATGGGAGATTGACAGGTGGTGGCGCCATGCTCGTGACGGCAACTATGCCGGGTGGAATGTACCCATGGCCACAGTACAGGTGGCCCAGGCGAAGACGGACCAGGCAAAGGCACATCGATTTGCCATGGTTCGAGACGACGACGACCCACTTGACGAGCCTTCTCCTTTGAATTCACAGGCTGCCGAAGCTGTCGAAGAAGATGTAGAGATTGAAGACGAGCCGGTCGAGGATGAAGGGACGGAAGAGGGTCACCAATCCATTCGCAGTTTTGTCCAGGAATACGTTGACGAAATGGATGAGGAGGATGATGACCTTCAAGATGACGATGAATACGATGACGGGCCCGTTACGGGGGTCCTTACGGAGGTTCCCAATATCCTCGAGCCGAAACACATTGAGGCACTACACATGATCATCAAGTCTTGCATCTTGGATACCGTCGGATCAGGTCTCACTCGCTACGGGGAAAACCTTCAGCGAACGAGATGTTGCATGATGTTAGCAACAGATACGGGGAAGAGCCTTATCCGCGAAATCTTGGTGTTTATCGCCGTCTGGGACCTGCGAGAAGACACGATTATATTTCAACTGACAGCCCAGATTGTGGAGGCTCTTCACCATAAGGCTCTGATACCGTACACGTGGAATGGGCTCAAAATACCCAAGGACATCATATCTCCGGGCCAAACAGTCCTCCTTCGTCTTATGGGCCATATCATTCGTGCCCGCAACGGCGGCAACACCAAGCCTTCTCCTGATGAGGTTCTGCGCGATGCCCAGGCTTGCCATTACCTATTCAACTTCTTTCGCGTACGTGTTGTTCCAGAATGTGTGGCTCTCATGGAACTCCAGGCCCATATGCGCCAGGCCGAAGAAAATCACCCGGACGAAAACATATTGGAGGCAGCCGACTTTCCGGTTGACACATGGGACATGGAACGTGCAAAGGATGGACTGCTTCAATACCTCAACTTTCTTACGATCCTCTCCGATATCCCACAGCTCCGAGAATATCTTATCCAGTGGGAAGCTACATATGATCTCATCACCTTATTGAAGGGTCTCGAGATCGGGGCTCCCAAGAAACCCCTTGTGGAAATGCCAACTAGGGCTAATAATCCACCCGCTCCAACGCCTTCTGATCCTCTTGTTGAACGACCGTATTCTACCGATTACCAGCCTTGTGCTCATCAACCAACGCCCCCGATAGCCGAAGCCCATCACTTCCCATGGGCCGATGTGAAAGTACATATTCTTTCCATCATTGCCGCCCTTCTCCAACCCACCTCGGGCAGCTCTGGACCCGGAAATCCTGCTGTGCAAGAACAAATACTAGCTCACAATGGTATTGTTTCCTTGCTTAATTGTTGCGTTTACGATGACTACCAAAGATTTGCACGGGAGCGTGTGCATCTTTGCCTCAAGTGGCTCATGGATGGATCACCAGGGGCCAACGAATTTCTTCGTAACCTTGTTTCTTCGACACCCCCTCCGGATCTGAGCCCCGGTAAGAGAGCGGCGCTCAAGGTAGACGGCATCGGAGGCACAGTCAAGGTTGAGGTGCAGGCGAGACCTAATTCTGCTCCTCCTAAAGCACCATCCGCCTCAAGTCCTGTGACTAATCCGGCGCCCCGGCCGTCCCTCAGAGGAGGAGTTAGTACCGCCACTCCAAATTTTGTTAAGGGGCCTACCCTGCCTCCAATCACGTTGCCGCCCATCGCCGTCCCTGGGAACACGACACTGCCGTCAGCGGCAACGCTCTCAACCGTTGCTTCGGTAGCGGAGTACACCCGCCGCGAGCAGGCGGTTCTTGACCAATTCATCCAGCGCATGGACGACGAATTCAAGTCAGAGTGTGACCGTCTAGCAGCTGCGGCTACCGTGAATGGTGGAGGTGTTGAAGGAGGCGCCGCTGCTGCTGCCGCTGCTGCGCAGACAGCAATAATGAAGGATATCTGGAATCTCGCCGGCGAGGCCGCTAGGCTGGCTCTCGAGCAGGCTGCGGAGGACAGCATGAAGGATGCCAACGTGGACCCATCAGGATCTAGTGGTAGCGGCGATGGTAGTAATAGTAGTAGCAGTAGTAGAGCGACGGCTAATGGGAACGGAAATAATAATGAGGGCGGAAAGACTCGGTTGGAGGTGGATTTCATGTGATTGGGTTCTGGCCATATTTTTTGCAGGCCGGAACATCCCCCCACGGTGTAGAATCGAAGGCGAAAGCACATCATGGGGTATGGAGGTACAGGAACACGATTCAAATGGGCATATGTCACGATGCAAGAGGTGTTGTTTGCGTTTCCATAGAAAGTGAGGCGCAGGTTCATAGAAATACGGGCATGGAGCATTGATGCTAGGGACTTATTGGACAATAGGCCAACCCACAAGCATCAACAAGTATATTTTGCTGCTAGCTTTCGAGTTTTTTGTCCCCTGCCAAGCATATATGCTGCCATGTGGCTACTCTGGAGTGGAACAGCAAGACCTCGTATACAAAAGCAGCAGCAAGGGGACATGCCCGAGTATACGAGGACTTGTGGGGACGGACTATAACCTGCTCTAGTACTCCAGCGGTGTAGGTGGGCAGCGCAACAACTCGTCCGATGACCAACCTATGTATGTACGTCTCTACGCTCGCCTATTCGCGCCTCCATCACCTACTTCGGGGCAGGCCTGGTATCTATCCATCTGCAGGACCGTCAGCAAGACGGGAATAACACCCGGGAGGCCCGGGCCCGGGCCCACCAGAGCCGTCGGCGCCGATGGTGCCGACTTGAGCGGTTCAAGTTCCGTCGCTCTCGGTTGAAGCAGCATCACTTGTTCTGGGACGGTTCGGTTGGTGCAAGGGGGCCGGGGGGTGGGGGCCAGCGGCGCGCCGAGGGCCCGAGGGGAATGAATGTTTGTCCACGACCGGTTTCCTCTCGATTCCTGCATGCATGCATTCAAGCATGCAAGCTCTCGACATTTTGCTCAGCCTCCTCCCCCCTCCCCCTCCTCTCCAATGATGTAATAATGCCAGTCGGTGCTTCGATGCGCGGTCGGCAGTCGGCAGTTGGACAGTGTTCACGGTGCTGTACACAGTGGGCTGGGGGGGGGGGGGGGGGGGGGGGGGGGGGGGGGGGGGGGGGGGGGGGGGGGGGGGGGGGGGGGGGGGGGGGG